>CAJNDS010002417.1:417500-437685 GCA_905221605.1 Symbiodinium natans
CCAGTGGTTCTATTGTCTTGCCTGCCGTATACCGTTTATTGAAAGGATTTACAGGTCGTGGGAAGCTATGGCAAAAACTCTCCTCCTCTGTGTGAAGTCTTTGGACCCTAAGCCTGGAACCCTTCGTGATGCAGAGTATAGTATTCGTGCATCGTCATAGTAGGCCATAAGCTTCTGCATCATGGTATACAGTACTTTCGTATACGAGTCTTTACCAGCAAGGTCTACATCCTCGCCGAGTTGACGCCAAAGGAGGTCAAAGAAGAAATGGGACATATCCGTCCGCACTTGCCAGTGTACAGAGAGGACAGGAGTCGTTATGAAAGTTAGGGCCCAAGCAGACATCCGGATGTTTGTAGAGGTGGGCCCGACAGTGGGATGTTAAGGGCCGCCGTTTCGTCAAACCGTTTCATTTTGGTCAGCCACAGCAAAGACACATACCAGGCTTGGTTCAGGGGTGCTGAGGGCACATCTCAGAAAGAATCGCACATGTCTGACAATGCGGGACACAAGTCTGCTTTCTTCTCAAGTCATGTGCATTTCAGTCTTGCCTTCAGCAAGCCCAGTTCCTCGCGATAGGAGCAAGATGCCGTGGTGGACACTCCCATCTCAGAGCTCATCCTGAACGACAACCCATACGAGAAGCGCGGATGGTGTCAAGCAGAGATGGAATGGATGGGATCTCAGGTATGCGAGGGTACATTCAAATGCTAGATTCTGCTAGATGAGCATTGCAAGTTCTTGCAAGAGAGCCTCCACATGCACGAACTCAGGGCCAGCCTGCGCGAAGCCGGCGCGCGGGTGCCTCTCCCTCCAGCAGTTTTCGCGAAGAAGATGGACCAGATGAAGTTCACGCATCGGAATGATACCGACTGCGTCAAAGAGCCGCGGAATGCACTGCAGACATGTGTGTTCCAGCCCCTGTCAACCTTCGTTACCGCTACCAGCAGGCTCCGAGAAGCTTGGAGAGTCCGTGGCTCGACGCGCCTAAGGAACTCCAATCAAAAGTCTTCTTGGAGAAGATTTCGAAGACGCAGTTCTTGAACTTGAGGGGTCTGGAGTCCGAACAGGTCGAAGTTCTCTGCAAGGCCATTCCGTACTACGCCTTCGTTTTCGCAGACAGTACACAGATTTGTCATGCTCTATGACATGCCTTAGAAAACCTTCAAGGAGGTTTAGGAATCCTTTGATAAAGCCTTACTTGCATGTGTTTTGAAGCTTCTTCAGTATCGTTTGCAAGATAGTTTACAAGCCTAATATAAACGTCGTAAAGCAGCAACATGCCTTAGACATACGTCATCCTTTCGTGGCCTCCTCTTACAGTAAACTCCATAAACTTGGAACATGGTTTAAGGATGATTATGGCTGGGATCCCCTTTAGGATACCTTTTGGGGTATGGGGACAAGGATGTTCCCACTTTTTGGAGTTTACTGTAATCTGTTCCAGGACCTCACCCCCTCTCTCGTGACTCCTTCGGGACCTTGTCTTGTCTCTCGCGACTTCTTCTTAGTTTCTGGCCAGGGCCCTTGTCACAACCTCTTTCCCAGCCTTTCGAACCTCGAACCAAGGCAGCGTGGGCTCCTCGCACATGGGACTCTCGCGTCCGCGATGCACCTCCTGACGCCGGGATTCTCCCCATCGGCGACGCGCATGGGCACACGCGAATGCGAACTCACGGACCTCCTCACGCAGGAATTCGCACATCCACGACATGCATGAACACAGGCCCATGCTCCCTCACACAAGGGCTTGCGCACGGAATCGCGAATCTGCGACACACTGCGACACATGTGAACACACAGATGCATCTCTGCGCAGCATCTCCTCTGGCATGGATTTGTGGATCCATGACACTCGCGAGCGCACTTGCGAACACTCACGGACACTTGTGAACGCCGAGGCACCAGAAATGTTCTGGTCAGGTCCGTTCCCCCATGCCCCCGAACAGTCACAACGAGAGCCCTTCTGCTACCAGCACGCATTCGGGAATCTCACGTGGTAACCTCCCAGGTCCGAGCAACGGCTTTTATTTACGCACGAGAGGAGTTACTTTGGACGTGCGCTATTTTTCGGTTGGGGTGTTGCTTTCTCTCGGTAACGAGACCGGGGCCGAACTTTAAACGAGATCATGTTGTGGAATGAAGATATTTATACTTATACTTGTTTACGTACACATACTATATGCACATGAGCAACGGCGTTTATGTACCGACGAGAGGAGTAAAGATGAGATATAGGCCCAGGTTGGGTTGAAGGGATGTGTGGCAAAAGGCAGGCCGGAGATTCATGCCATGATTACCGATTTTAAACGAGATCCAAACGTGGTCCAACAAATTGCACGACAGCAGCTAGGGAAGCCACAGAGGGCCATGAAGGCATGAACACGGGATTTAGGGTTTGGGAACAATTAGAGGCCAATGATTCAGACAGGGCTGGAAGGTTTAGTTTAGGTCTCGGACATTTGATCGCCCACAGTCTCGAAATCTTCAAGATTTTTCATGCAAGCGCTACGGGCTACCAGGCGGAGGTTCAGGGCAACAAAATCACAAGTACTAGTTTATACTGAACGAGATTAGCCCTTAAGACTACACTGTCCCGGAAGAGGCATTTTCAGGCAAACGAGATCTGGGACCGAACATTAAAATAGAGTCATTGCGCCCACGAGCAAATCAAACCCGACGCTCAGGACCCCGTGAATGCCGGGAACTCTCCTGCCTGTTGTAGGGATACCCAATAGTATCCCCCCCCCCCCCCCCCACCTCCCCAAATTTAAGAGGTTTCGGGTGCGGCCTCCAGGCACTTCCGCACTACAGATTCTTGAACGCCATCACGGTTGCCGACACGTCTCTAGGATGTCAGGGAGTACAAGCGGTGATGAGGCAGGAATCGATGCCTTAGCCGCTTACTGGGGGCGCCGCCTCATCCTGAGAACTTCAACAACCCTAAACCCTAAACCCTAAACCCTAAACCCCAAACCCTAAACCCTAAACCCTGAACCCTAAACCCTAAACCCTAAACCCCAAACCCTAAACCCTAAACCCCAAACCCTAAACCCTAAACCCTAAACCCTAAACCTAAACCCTAAACCCTGAACCCTAAGCCCTAAACCCTAAACCCTAAACCCTAAACCCTAAACCCTAAACCCTCAGCCCTAAATGTTCTTTTCTCCACCCTCAGTTGCCGTGCTCGACACGTCTACCTCATAAACTGCGGGATTGGAGACACGGAAGCTGCGGTCATTGCGGACATACTCTCTTCTGGGACCGCAGTGGAAGAGTTATCCCTTCGAGACGCACAGGCGGGGCTTCCAAAGAGTATGCGTCCGTACCGGGCAATGGGGGGAGGGAGTGGGCGGGGGCATTGTGAAGGTTCCAATTCTACTATTTGGTTTGACTTTGGGTTCCTATACAAACCCGAAATTGAGAAACGCCCAGGTGACATCAGAGGGCAGCCCGGCTACCAAGTTGGATGGTGTTTAGAGCCTCTGTGGAGTTGTTTAGATTTCAGCGTGCTTGTAAAATTCTCTGGGCTGATGGTGGATCCAATTGAATGGATTGGTCGTGGTTGCAAACATCCCCCAAACCCCAAACCCCACACCCCAAACCCCAAACCCTAAGCCCTAAACCCTAAACCCCGAACCCTAAACCCTCAACCCTAAACCCTAAACTCGCAAACAAAGCACCCAGGCATGGCTCTCCTACAGCAAGGCCTGGCAACCTTCCGAACGGTCACGATGGACGTGAACGGAAGACGTCTGTCCCAGGCACCTTGGCACAATGCCCCGTGTTGGGGTTGTTAGGGTTTAGGGTTTAGGGTTTAGGGTTTAGGGTTTAGGGTTTAGGGTTTAGGGTTTGAGGGTTTAGGGTTTAGGGTTTTAGGGTTTAGGGTTTTTTTGCTTACAAGGAAACAGCCACGGACTGAAACAACATAGATGCGAATGAAGCCGCGAGGGTGCGCTAGCTGCAGGAATACTTGCGCCGTCTCATGCGACATCCCTATGGGCCCCTAAAAAACCCTAAACCCTAAACCCTAAACCCTAAACCCTAAACCCTAAACCCTAAACCCTAAACCCTAAACCCTAAACCCTAAACCCTAAACCCCAAACCTTAACCCTAAACCCTAAACCCTAAACCCTACACCCAACACCCTACACCCCAAACCCTAAACCCTCATCCAAAAAGCCCTGAGGTGCTGGCTCCTGCTGGTCCTGCTGGTGCTGTTTGCGCACGTGCCCGACTCAGCGGCTCCCATGTATGGTTAGAGGCATCAGTCCAGGGTGGGGCAGGCTGCGTTCATGTTTCTGATACAGCACTTAGACATAATTACTTGTGATGTGACGAGGACCCAGGCATTTAAGGTTAGGCTGGGCTCTTAGTAGAGTTTTGAATCCAAGCCTGGCTTTTGCAGCCTGAGGGCGCAGCAATGTTAACAATAGATACTACTAAACGGAATACAACAGTAGCAACGATCGTAATCGCAATCATCGAAATATGAAAACCCTAAACCCTAAACCCTAAACCCGAAACCCGAAACCCGAAACCCTAAACCCCTAAACCCTAAACCCTAAACCCTAAACCCCTAAACCCCTAAACCCTAAACCCTAAACCCCAAGGCGAGCTTCCGAAGCTGCCGGGGGAGGCGCCGGCATCGGCTCCGGAGTCGTTGCTGTTGTAGGGGCCGTCGTCTCTTTTTATGGCGTGCGGGGGAGAGTCCCTTCCCCCACGAACTCGGGTTAGGGTTTAGGGTTTAGGGTTTAGGGTTTGGGGTTTAGGGTTTAGGGTTTAGGGTTTAGGGTTTAGTGTTTGGGGTTTAGGGTTTGGTAATACGTAAAACGTAGAACATGCGCTCTGCAGTATGCCATTGCATTCAATGATATATGACCTACTTAGCTCCCAAAGACAGCTGCTGAATAGTCCTAAACTGAAAGCCGATGCTCCATCTTTGTAGTGCGGTGCCTGCTTTGTACAAGCCGCATATTTGTAGCGGTCGAAGAGGATTTTGAAGTGATTGTGGTAGCATTGAGTTGGGGCAGTGCGAAAATCTTGACATTTGTTTGAAAGCTGCATCAATTTTGCGGAAACCTACCGTAGACGACAGTGCAGTATCTCACAGTAAGGCAGCTGATGCAATTTACGATGCTTTGCCGTCCCAAGAGCAAGAGAGTCACATCTTGTTCTTGCTGCTTCCCTGTTTCTTGCACTCACACTTTGAGACCTTCGCTCTCTAAGCGGCGGCTGCGTTCTTGGTTCGACGCTGTGACATACCTGTGTTCAGAGGGTGTTTGTTCGGCCTCTAGAGTCACATGTAAACTACCAGGAACCCACATGTGGCTTCCTCGTTTGCAGTACACCAGGTCGAGAACAGCGACGTGGATTTGCGAGACACGGAATGGTATGCACATTACCTCCAGTCGGTCCCTTGTGGTAAACAGATCGTACCTTTTGCTGCTCTACTTTTTTTTCACATAGTAAGACTGTGCTATGCACTCCGTGTTTGTTGCTGTTCTGGCTGGTTGGACGAGTCAGGTATTCAGTGCAATACAAGGATGTTATGATGATGGCGCAACAGGACTGGCACTGTTGTCCACCAGTGAGCAAAGTGTTAGCCTGAGTGGAAATGCTTGCTGAAGACCTGGGATGTATATTGCGAAAGCCCAGGTATGTGGTAGGTCTTAGGGCAAAAAAAGCCCCCGCTTGCCAGAAGGACTTGTCCTCGAAACCTAACTTAGAACTGCTCCTCCCAAATCGTCCTAAGCTCCAAGGATGGGACCTTGAACAAGCCCTACAACCCAATTTCTCAAACGTTCCTTTGGAGGAATTGTGCTCATGGCAATCTGTCCGAGCTCGTTCGAGTGGCCAAGGGCCCAGAGAGAGCTTCCTCAACATTCATTACAGCAGCAGCAACGACCGACAACGGCCAACAACGAAGCTGCAACCACCACCTCCACCGCTAGTACTACCACTACCAGGACTACCACTGTACTACCAATACCATGACTACCACTACTACCACTACTGAGAGCCGTAGGTTGTGCAGACTGACTCTGTCTCGCTTCGTGCGTTTTGCTTGTTGCTTGTACAGCTCACATCGACTTGACTGCGTTTCCGTTACAGTTTCTGTTACAAGCCCCGTTACCGGCGAGCATTTCTGTCATAGTAGAGGCCTACAAATGATGGTAGAGCCCAAGCTTTTGGGCTTAGTGGTTGATAGTTGGCCGTCCGCGATACCCTCGGCCCTGCACTCCGAAAGGCCTCCAGGTCAGATCTCCACAGGGACACCCTTCAAGCAACCCGATACCCTAGACCCTAACCCCAATCAAGGATTTAGGGTTTAGGGTTTAGGGTTCAGGGTTCAGGGTTCAGGGTCCGCCGACCCTGGCGGCGTGTTGGATGGTTTTGGGGGAGGGAACCTAAAACGCCGGGGGGGGGGGGTGGGGGGTCGGTGCACAACTTTTTCATGGAGGACGGCGCCACCCGCACGGCGTACACGCACCGACTATGGCGGTTCACCACCCTCTAACCCCACCCCCCCCCAACACACCCCACCCGCCCCACCGCCCCCACCCCCCCCAAAACCCCCCACCACCCTCACCCCCCCAGCCCACCCACCCCCTCCCCCAAAAACAGCAGCCAGGACACTTCCCCAAAACAACTTGCAGAGTTTTTTAAGGTTCCGGGCTTCGGGTTGGGGGGATTTGAGCTTTGGGCGTTGAGAGGTTTAGGGCCTCTTGGGTCGGCGGCCTGAGCCGGAGGCTCCTAAATCGGGCAACGCCCCTCTGTGTGCCTGCTAGGGCGGAAGCCCTAGCTTTAGCTTTGGGACGGCAGGGGTCCCAAAAACGACCCTGGAGAGCATCATTGACTCTACTTTTTAACTTCTGCCGAAGACGCGTTGTTGATGTTTTTTGGGGGGCATCGGCCACCCAAAGGACCCCCACAAGAGCGCGTATCATGAGCATCAGCGGGTTGGGTCTCGGGTTTCGGATGCGTGCGAGCTTGGAAAACGCAGAAAACGCTGTAAATACCGTGGTTTTCGTGCTGTTACGGACATTTCCGTTTTAAGGCCGGCATATGCCCCCATAATGCCTCAAGCCATGAGCCGCTGATGCTCATGTTGCGCGCCGGGTGGGGGCCAGGAGTGCGCATCATCGAGGCTTCGTTTCTCCTTGAAGATCCGGGGGGGCGAGCATCGGCAGCATCAGCGGCTCGCGGGGGGAGGGGGGAGGGGTTTTGCTTTGGGAGCTGCCATGCCTCTGCCTGCTACTCCTGGGGCGTTGCCCGCCACACTCTCAGGCTGCTGAGGTAGAGTTGCGTCAGTCCAAGCATAACGTAACTAACCTGCCATCGTAGTGTACTGTAGCTGCACGCGCTGCTGTTGGTTAAGCTCTTGGTAGACCGCTCGAACTTGGTGCGAGTCCGCACGGAATCGTTGCCAGCAGTGCGAAGCAAGAGGACTGTTGAGTGACCGCACTAAGCTTTTTCTGGCTGTTTGTGTTAGGGTGTTTCCCCCAAAGTCGAACTTGATCTTCTTCTAGTACTACCACTACAACTGCGGCTGTTGCTGCTGCTGCTCCCGCCGCTGCTGCTGCTACTACTGCTATTCCTACCTTAAGAGCATGAAATTCTCGAAATGCAGAAGTAGTAGTAGTAGTAGTAGTAGTAGTAGTAGTAGTAGTAGTAGTAGTAGTAGTAGTAGTAGTAGTAGTAGTAGTAGTAGTAGTAGTTGCTTCTTCTCTTGTGAGTGTTCCGGAATTGACTGCATGGCATAGACCACTTTCCGGCCTTTCAGGTGACCTCAAGCCTAAACTGATACAGCCGACACCCCAAAGGCTGGAGCCTAAACTTCGGAGCTAAGGTCTTGGAGCTCAGGGCAAGGATTCGAAACCCCCCCCCCCCCCGACCATCGAAAACGAGAGAGAAGCATGGCACCCATGCAAAAACACCCAGGGTCTCCTACAAACGCGCGGGGTACTACTACTACTACTACTACTACTACTACTATTACTACTACTGCTACTCCTATTACTCCTACTACTACTACTACGACGACGATGACGACGACGACGACGACTACTACTACTACTACTACTACTACTGAAACTGCTGCTACTACTACTACTACTACTTCTTCTACTTCTACTTCTATTTCTACTTCTACTTCTACTTCTACTTCTACTTTTACTACTACCACTACTACTACTACTACTACGACGACGACGACGACGACGACGACGACGACGACGACGACGACTACGACTACGACTACTACTACTACTACTACTACTACTACTACTTCTACTTCTACCACTACCACTACTACCATACCAGTACTAGCATCATGCCTGGTTCCTGACGCTGTGCTTTTCCTGACTTATAACGCTGTTACTTCCCGATCTTTCAGTTGGTTTCGCATCCACGTGGTGGGGGGGGGGGGGGGGGGGGGGGGGGGGGGGGGTTGTGGGTTTTTTCATGTTACGTGGTTTCATTCTTGTCAATCTGCAAAATAGTGTTCTTTCTCGACTTCTGAGCTTGTTTTGGAAGGCTTGCCAGAAGACTTTTGTTCTCGGTGGGTTTTCTTTGTTTTTTCACGCTTGCAGGCTTAATTTTTTTCATGCGTCTGAACAACACTACAATTTCTCGAGTTCTAAGCTTCGTTTCGAGTGTATTTTACGGGTGGGGTTTCTTTTTTTGGGGGGGGGCGGGGGGGTTAGGTCATTTCTGGCGATTTCGCCGCTACGGCGCCGCAGCGACGGGAAACGTTGGCAGAGAGAGCCGCAGCGGCAGCTGCCTGTGCCAGGCACATTTGGATACTGCTCAGGCTTGCGAAAGGCAGGGAATTGTCTTGTGCCTATGGTCGTGGAAACGACAGGCACATGGGACCGGGGTGCCCTGATTGTCCTGCACAAGCAGTGCAGTCGTGTCCACGCCATTCCACGCCGGGGACGGACAAGCAAGAGCTCAATACGCGAACAGTCGTTGTTATGGTTTTGGCTGGCTCTATAGGCTAGGTAGGAAGTAAGGCTTACATTTTACAGCGCAGAGACGACGTGAGCTGCAAGCAACGCACGGGGCGAGCTGGGCACTGTCTATGCAACTTACCGCCACTGCGGCCGTTACCTCTACCGCCTGCAACTGCTACCCACCACGGCACTACTGCTACTTACTACTTCTACTCTGCCAGTACCACTCCGTTGTGGAGGTCTGCGTTGTGCTCGTCCCCTTCTGTATCTTGTTGAACTGGCTCGTCCCCCTTTCATGAGGGACCACCAATTGCACCCAACCTCAACAACTAGACTCGCCCAGGTGCTGCCTGCAAGAAGACTTGCCTTTGCCTCAGCAGAGCTTGTCGGACACGCGGATTCGGGTTCAGAGACAACTGGGCAAATGTTGCAAACCCCCATGGAGAAACGTATCATTGTCAATATAATTAGGACAGCTGTCATGGACAAAAACCTCATGTTAGATGAAGCAGGACCTTAACACCCAACAGCCCAAGACTTGTTGCTGACCTATCGGAGCACATCAACCATAAAGCCTAAATTGTCTATTTTCCTCGGGGCAGGCCTCCGAAGCCCCTCTAGCTACATGTTCTGTATGAAGTCCAAAGATTTCGAGAGTGGGAGGCTTCTACTGTTTTCTATGTGTACCACAAACTAAGAAAAAGGAAAGGCCGTCGTCAAGCCAGTTGCAGGCAACCATTCTGTCGGGTCTTGAGTCTTGTGTTGAGGTCCGCTTGAGGTTCTTGAGGTTGAGGATAGCGATCCTTCAAACCCAGCCTTCGAGAAGAAGCTTGGCAAATCTTGACGCAACTTGCGAAGCCTGGCAAGCGCTTTGAACAAGTCCCTAAGCCTTGAGCGTGAAACCCTCACCCTACCTTTAAACCTCTAAGCCGCGAAGCCCCTAAAGCTCTGTGTCGTTTAGACCCCTGACATCGAAGGCGTCGCGCCGAGACTGAGCAAAGTTATCCTTTCTACAGCAAGGCTCGGGCGCATGAAGTTGGAGCAATACAGCACGGTTCAAGCCTTCAATTGGAGTTGATGTTGAGGGCTATGCGGCAACGTGATTCCTTTTTGCATGGTCGAGGCACTGAACAGGTCTTTGTGGTTCCGGCTAAGACAGCTTTAGGTTGTTTGCATATTCAGGCTCCAAAGGCGAAGGCCGTCATCAGGTTTGGGCCCCCTTGAGCAACGGCCCGAAACCATCTTCATGATCGCTTGGTCTGCCCGATATCCGGTGGGGGGGATTGGAGATTCTCGCCTTCGCACACACACCTTGAGGTTCTTACTTTGTAGAGACGGGTAGTAATACCGGTAGTAGCTGGCGCAGTGCTGATTCTGCGCGATCTTACGCCTAACTTAGTGCTTGCGAATCTGCATGTGGGTGCAAGCATGACCGCCATCACCAATGTCTAGCTCCAAGCTCAACACACGCAATCCCAACCATGTGTCACCGGCCAGACTATGCTATAATTAGCAAGTGCAGTGCGCAATAGTATGCTTCAATTTAGTATCGTAAGTATAGTGCTTGACAAGGGAACCCTGGATCATCACGGTTTGGGTCTAGTAGTAAAGCCCTTGAAGGAACAGAAAACCGCTTGATTCCCAATGGCGCCTGAGCCTTCGCCTCACAACTGACATCTACGACATCTACACAGTTCCGTCCGGTACGTAAGCTATGGTACAGTCTTACTGTCTACTGTAAACTGTGAGTAGATATTACTATATTTGTATTCTATCTATAGATACTTTCTCTCCAATCGAAATCCCTTTCGCTGCGAAGCCCAGTGCAGGGACTGGAGATCACACCCCTCAATGTGATCAGTTCGCGCACGGTGGCCCTGGAGTGCTTACGCAGCTTGGTGCTGAATTTTAGTTTGTTCGACTGTGGGGACATGCAGGATCCAAGTTTCAAGGAGAAATCCGACACTTCAGGAGCGGAAACTGTGCTGGCCCACTTGGCTTTTGGGGTTCTCTGGCAAGTAGTTGGGTGTACGATGGTACAATAGTAGAAGAATGTGGACAAACAAAATTGAAGATTTAATGGTCTACAGGCACCTTCATTTAATTGATGTTATAAGGTGTATTTGGCCTTCGCTCTCTTCACACACGCTATTACTTGAAAGAGGGCAAAAAGGCCTATTTTGCTTGCCAGTCATTTAATGTAGTGTGTTCGCTTCGCACAGCGATGTGTGTTTCTTACTGCCCGAGGAAAGGAGTGAACGTACAGAATCAGGAAAGCACAGGCCAGATGAAGAGAAAGCCATATTCATCTCCTATGCCTTGTTAGTATCATCTTCATAACCCATCGAATGCGATAAGGCAAATATGTGTTGTTTTTTCAGCTTTATCTTGTTGTCCTGATGATTTACTCTGAAGACGTGTGTAAGTGAGCTAGCGAACAGAGCTTATTGTCAAAGTCGTGAGTCGGATGAGCACCGCGTGAAAGAGGATATTGCAGAGAGAAGTTGGCTAGGGACTCAAGATGCCGACGGTAAAATCCAGGTCTTTTACCCCCAAATTCTACGGTTGGCTGGCAGACTCTAGCCTGTGGCTCTGTTGTGTGATTTTCTCACGTCTGAAGGCCTCGTCGTAATCGAGATTTTGAAGGGGAAACGAAAGAATGTTGAAAATTGGCACTTTCCACCCGTGTACGGTGTACGTCTGAAAAATCATCCGATCTCCCCTGCATGCCCCCTAAGCTTTCGCGGCAAGCTTTTCTAAGCCTCAACCCGAATCCCGAAATTCCAAACCCTAAACCCTAAACCCTGAAGCCTAAACCCTAAACCCTAATCCTGGTATCCCTATTCCGTGTAAAGCGCACATAGTCCTAGAGTCCGTAAGGTGACGAGCTGCTGTCGGCGTCGGCAGACGGCAAGTTTGTTATCATAGCGTCCTGCACTGAGAAAGACTCCCAGGACAGAATCGGAGTGCGGGCTTAGGGGTCGCGAATGCCGCAGGGAACAGGGACGGTGAGTTTGTACGTACTTGCAGGATCTCGATGTGAGGAAGTTTCAGTGATTGGAGTGGTTCCGGATATGATTCTTTCAGTGTAGGGGGATATTCGTCATTTAGTCCGGGGGCTCAGGTGAGGGATCATGGTTGTGAACTCCGCAAGGGGTAACCCCAAATATTGTCCCTTGTCTTACTCGACACCCTAAACTAACTTTAGTCCTTGTCAACTCTACGACTTGAGCAGTCAGACTACGGGGGCTTGAAATTGTAAGCCAGGCTTCCGCAACTTTTGATTACTCGGACTCTACACTGGAAGGTCAAACGCTAGCTAAGCCCTAAACCCTAAACGCTAAACCCTAAACCCTAAACCCTCAATTCGTTTTGCAGGAGGCAATCACAGTCATGAAGGAGCACAATGCCAATCGAGAAGCAACCCACGGACCGGCCCCGCACTCGAACACTGACTTTTTTGAGGCTAGGGTTTAGGGTTTAGGGTTTAGGGTTTAGAGTCTAGGGTTTAGAGTCTAGGGTCTACGGTCTGGGGTCTACGGTTTAGGGTTTAGGGTTTAGGGCTTCGGGTTTATAGGGTTTATAGGGTTTATAGGGTTTATAGGGTTTAGGGTTTAGGGTTGCTACTCTGCTAAACAACTCTACATTCTGCAATGGCACGGAATGGCGTTGCATCATGAGCAGTCCCGACCTGGAGCTCTTGAAGTTTGAAGGTCATGCAAAAGAGTAGGGTTTAGGGTTTAGGGTTAAGGGTTTAGGGTTTCGGGTTTAGGGTACCCTTGACAAGGACACAGCATGAGCTGTTTTTCTTCTAATCTTAAACTTTCCTGACACAGTATCTAGTGCCGGATAACCCCACATCTCTATTCTTTCTTGGCACCGCGCGACAGGAGTGAAACGATGACGCGACTGGACACAGACAAATAAAAGAAGAAAACGTGACCACCAAGAGGAAACATGGAGAAATACATAGAATGACTTGAAACAGACAAGAGAAGAAACCGTGACCGGAAAGAGGAAAAAAAGAGAACGACATAGAATGACTCGAGGCAGACAAGAGAAGAACACGTGACGGCCAAGAGGAGCCCCCGTACAGGAAGCGAAAACATTTCCAGGTAGGGTCACCTAAACGCGCAATGGAGCGTGCGCTTATTGTGCGTCTCCTGTGTCCCATGCGTGGTATGTGCATGTATGTACCATGTGTATGTATGTTATCGTGCGTCTGATTTTGTATGTGTCTGTGTGCGCGTGTGAATGTCTGCGCGCATGTTTGCCTGCGCGCGCCCATGCGCTCGCGCGCGAGTATGCGGAGCGAGCGCGATGCGGGCGCCGTGGTGCCAAGATAAACAAGAACCCCACGTAGTGATGTGGGGAACTATACTTTCTAAACCTTGAACTTTCCTGCCGAATAGAGTAGAATTCGCTTCTAAAAGGACCCCCCCTCCCCCCGTCCTGAGGTCAGAGGAGCATGGTCCCCATCCGAACGCCTGCTGTATGTCGAAAGCGCGGACCAAGGTCCCAGGCGCAGCAGGGGTATCAGCTCAGGAGGTCAGGCTTTAGGGTGTTCGGGTCTCGGGGGTTACGGGTTTGGGGGTTAGGGTTAGGGTTTAGGGTTTAGGGTTTAGGATTTAGGGTTTAGGGTTTAGGGTTTAGGGTTTAGGGTTAAAGGTTCAGGGTTAAGGGCTTCAAGGGTTTGAGGGGCTTAGACTTCAGGCAGAACAGGGGAGGCAAAGCCGGATTTCCTGCAGGCTTGTGAAGAGCCCCGAAGCCCAACAGGCTATCCATCGTGCTTTTACAAAGGTACTGGTATGCCACAGTAGTAGCGTGCAGTACAGTACTGTGTGCACATGTGTATGTATATGTATGTGTATGTGTATGTGTATGTGTATATGTAGATGTAGATGTATATGTATATGTATATGTAAAAGTATATGTATATGCGGTGTATGTATATGTGTATGTGTATGGATACATACATATCGCGCTTCAGGCATGATCGCGTTATGAGCACAGTGTAACTATTCAGGCAGGCTTGGGGCGACACCCGACAGGTGGGCAAGTGCAAAGCACGAACCCATGTGCTCCCCTAAACCCTAAACCTTTAAGCCTAAACCCTACCCCAAACCCCAATCCCTAAACTCTAAACCCTAAACCCTAAACTCATCAGGGGGACTAGCACATTCCGCGTCACCAGATCCCAGGCGAGGCTAGGATGGCTTCATTGAAATCTTTGTGGTGCTTTACTGTAACTTTAGATCCTTACTGTAGCCTTTTTGGGTTTATTGGGTTTCTTAATAAGGCAGCTAAGAATTTAAGTTATAACTACCCTCCTAAGTGCAGCCAAGACATGTGCTGCTGGCAGGTCTGCGACAGCACTACCTGAGGGCTGCCCACATACTTTGGTTTGAGTTTTGAATTCGACGGAGACGGACGTCGATATATGATGATATTTGTGCGTGATGCACATGACGGCGCTACCAAGTTCTTGAGGTACAGGGTTCCCTCCCGAACGTGGATATTCCATGTGCCTCAAAATTTTTTTGTTTCGCGCATGGTCGCGCCATTTTGACTTTTGCCAACGCATTGCCCATTGAATCGCTGATGCATCCACACTGCGACGAGAAAGGCCAAGTCAGTGTTCCGACGATTTACCTTCCGCCCACCAGCAATGCCCTGGCTGTCGTGCCATCGCTGATAGATCGCGAAAGATCGCGGTGGCTGTTTGACCGGATGAAAGGAAATCTTTGTTCCGGTTTTGTAAAGGACAAACTCGGCAAGACAAAGATGTCCAGCGTAGATCCTGCGATGCACGTCCCACGGCCGAAGAAGGCGCACAAACTGGTGCGCACAGTGCCACCTAGCAAATTCTTTAAAGGCCCAAGTACGGGCACGACTCTTCTCTCTCCATAGTGCGTCTCCGCACCCTCACACCGCGAAGCGACAGGCTTTTGGGCGGCGATCGCCCGCGAGGAGGTCCAATCCCTGGATTCCAAGCAGGAGGTTGCTACTTATTAACCAGTTATGCACTTGTGACCCACTTATAAGCCCCTCAAGTGCCCGAATATTTTTATAAGTACAGTTGTAGGTACAGGTATAATTGGTGATTAAGTACCATGAACCTCCAAGCAGATTTCAGCTCCGAGAGCAGAACGTTATGACTTTGCCGACGTGTATTCAAGGATGCTAGCATGCATACAAGATCCTGGCTCCAAGAGCTTAAGATTCAAAGTGAATCCGCAGACCTCGAGCTGCTCTGCCCGATGACAAGTAGCTCCATGGCTTTGAAACTGCCGTTGAGCAGACCCCTACTGCGTTCAACAAAAAGCAAATGCCCGAAGCCCAGCGCCTGAAGTCAGAGGTCCAAGCAGAATTCCTACCCCCAAAAGCTTGCAATTGGCGTGAAAAGCAAGTGTGAAAGGCCGACACCTAGCAGCTGCATCCATGTTGCTCAACCTGGGATTTGCATCACAGCGTCTGCGGCAGCTCACATGTAGAAGTCGCCAAATCCAGAATGCTCGGCATGACAAGAGTAAGCAGTAATGGTAGTCGGAAGACTGCTCCAGACAGCATTTGTGCTTTTTGCGAACTGCAGTTTTAACCCTAATTCTAAACCCTAAACCCTAAACCCTAAACCCGGAACCCTCAACCCTCAACCCTGAACCCTAAACCCTAAACCCTAAACCCTAAACCCTAAACCCTAAACCCTAAACCCTAAACCCTAAACCCTAACCCTAAACCCTAAACCCTATCCCGACGTTATGACTTTCAACCCAGAGCCGAATGCAGCCTGCCAGCTTCGAGCGTGATCGCTTGTGCGGCAGCTGCCAGCCCTGGGAGCTCTGTCAATGGCAGCGTCTGCCGAGGTGGTTTAGGGTTTAGGGTTTAGGGTTTAGGGTTTAGGGTTTAGGGTAGGTGCGATGCTACAGGTGGCGTTTTTGTTCGTAAGTTTGGAGAGGGATCGGGAAGCCTGGTGCTTCCCGACATTTCCAAATCAGAGCTTTTGGTTGTTGTAGGTCTTCCGAGCCGTGTGTTTCGTCGGCTTCCTGCTTCAGCGTCTTTCCACGGAAATTCCAAAATCAGCTACCTTCAGAGGCCAACAACCACGGAAACCTGTGAGATGCCAGCCAGGCAGAGGCGCCAGAAGCCGGGCCAAGCCAGACAAGGCAGGTGGCGGTGCAACGGCAGCGAAGGATTTCGAACTGGGAGTAAGATACCATATGTCCCCCTATATATACTCTTTAAGGGATTACATATGGTATCCCCCTATATGTACTCTTTTAAGGGATTACATATGGTACCGTATACTCACCAACAGTAAGGTGAAGGATTTCGTGACCAGCCTCGAGGATGAAAGTGGTCTTCCAAGAATTTGTGGGGAGGCGTGGTAGGTTGAAGTCGACCCTGCTGCATGGTTTTGGGGCCGTTGCGAGCTGTAAACCCTAAACCCTAAACCCTAAACCCTAAACCCCAAACCCTAAACCCCTAAACCCTAAACCCTAAACCCCTAAACCCCCAAACCCCTAAACCCCTAAACCCCTAAACCCTAAACCCTAAACCCTAAACCCCTAAACCCCTAAACCCTAAACCCTAAACCCCTAAACCCTAAACCCTAAACCCTAAACCCTTCTACTTGCGAGCTGCTCGCCGGAGAACCATGCCAATAAACCATCGTCCCAACCCCCCTTGCTCGGCTCGAGATGGGTCGCTTGGAGGTTCATGGTACAATTAGGGTGCTTAAGGGGCGGAGAAGTGGGTTAGAGCTACACTTATCATTGAGTTACTAAGTACCCTGAACCTCCAAGTGGCAAGTGGCCGAGATGCGTCCCTTGCGTGGGCCCTTGAAGTTTGGCTCTTCAAAACTGCTTGCAAATGCGGTTTTTGTGAGGCTTCCCAACCCACTTTTTTGTAGAAGGGGCGAATGCTCACAAAAGCCATGTGCCCTTGCAGTCTTGCTGTTGTTGGGCTGACATAACACCGCCTGGGGTGACTTCCTTCGTCCGCCTTCCTGCGCTGTGTGCCGGGGGGCTCAGCTTTTCTTGGTCTGCAAGGTTTTTAAGACCACATCTTCTCAGAGAGACATTGGCAGATAGGAAAGCTGTAAGACCCTGCAGCGACCTGGACACCAGGTTTAGCGTTTAGGGTTTAGGGTTTCGGGTTTCGGGTTTAGGGTTTGGCCCACCCAATGCAAAATCAGCCCTTCCCAAAACATGATGCAGATGCCCCGCTTAAAAAAAATGAGAAGGAACTCAACTTACAGCTCCGCTGAGTTTGCTGCGTGGCAAGCTCCGTGCCGCGAGGGAAAATACAGACGCAGATATCCCCAAAAAGATGCAAAGAGCAGGAAACAAGAAAGACACAGATAGCCCAACAAAAGCGACACGAAACATGCTTTTGAATCATGTGCCAAATCTTTGCACACGAGGCAAGGTCACCGTCAATCGATACCACCGCCTCTGTGTTGGCATCGCTCCGCCGGTTAATCGCCTTGCAGGGCAACCCTAAACCCTGAACCCTAAACCCTAAACCCTAAACCCTAAACCCTAAACCCTAAACCCTAAACCCTAAACCCTAAACCCTAGACCCTAAACCCTAAACCCTAAACCCTAAACCCCAAACCCTAAACCCTAAACCCTAAACCCAATGCGTGGTTTCTGTTGAAGGGCACGATGGGAGGCTCGGAGTGGCCTTGGGACTGAACGTTTCGTGCTCGCGTCTTGAGTCGGCTCAGGGCACAGGTACTCATGGTACCCCCAAAGAAGGGCTATCGGGGCAAGGAGACGGGGGGTTTAGGGTTTAGGGTTTAGGGTTTAGGGTTTAGGGTTTAGGGTTTAGGGTGAACCTATTGAAGCTGCCGGTGTCCTGATGTCTGAGTACGAGGAGGCTCTCCTGTGGTCTTGTGCCTCGTCAGATTCCGAGGATTCCGAGGATTCTGAAAACTCTGAGGCTTCCGATGGGCTCATGCCGGCGGGAGGCTTCGGTGTGCACTGGGAAGCCATTTTTTGTTTAGCAGTCCGTTGGGGCCACAGCTTCTCCCCGGTAGTGAGTGTGTGTGGTGTGGGGGGGGGGGAAAGGGGAAAGCTGAGTTCCCTAGGATATGAAGACGGGATCCTTACCATGTACGTGAATGGGGAGAAGGAGACGATCAGTTGCGAGCGTGCCATCAGGGTCTACACGGCCATCGGCACGCACAACTTGCGGAAGGTCGACAACCAGTCGGAGGAGTTCCACGTGTCTTTTGTTCTGAGGCTGATGTGGAAGGATCCGAACCTCCGAAACTTCAGGGCAAAGCTCGCTCTGCGGCGGCAGACACCGACGCAGACACCGACGCAGACACCGACGAACATCCATCCGGGCATCGAGGAGCTGGACGTCCTCATCACCAAGATGTACGAGAATGGGGACCTTGAGTATGTAGTTGTGGGGGAGAAGGACACGGACGCGAACCCCACTTTGCACAGCATCTCGCGCGGAGAGTATGCGTTTGTCGGCGAGCCGAAGTGGGAGCACTACTTCTTCCCGAAGTACACCTTCACAAACATCTGCCAGGATGCCGAGACGGTCTTTGAGGAGCGCCGGGTCAGGTGGTGTGATGGCACAGGAGGCTTCGTAGAGTACCGGGCGAAGTACGAAGCGAGATTCTCGGAGTCCTTGGAGCTCCAGCGCTTTCCTCTTGACCGGCAACTCTGTAGGATTAAGCTCACAGCGGAGCTTCCGGCGGAGGAGTTCCAGTTCGTGCCGGTGAAGAAAAACATCTGGGGAAGCATCGCCATGTGTGACATGTGGCCTAGTAATTAGTAGAGTAGGTAACCTTTTACCTTTTTTTGGGGTAGTATAATCCCCCCTATAACCCCAAAGGTTAACCTTTATTTCCCCCAGGTTACTGGACAACTAAGGTGGGGCCCTGCACATTTCCGAGAAGAGCTGTCGCGCTGTGACAAGAAGAGCCATCTCGGTGAGCTCCCGCACGAGGGCAAGGAGCAGGGGAACAGCCAAACCCTAAACCCTAAACCCTAAACCCTAAACCCTAAACCCTAAACCCTAAACCCTAAACCCTAAACCCTAAACCCTAAACCCTAAACCCTAAACCCCCGAAGGAGCAGCCAAGCATGCTGTACGTGCGCCACTGCGACAGCGACTTCGACTTCATGACCCAGCGATCCAACGCCACGGTGCTGATACACGTGGAGCGCGATGCGTCCTACTACTTCCACAGCGTGCTGATGATGGTCTTCATGGTGAACACCGTGAGTCTCTGCGGTTTGCGCATTCCGCCAAATGACCTCGGTGGTCGCCTGGGCCATCTCAGCACTTGCTTCCTGGCCGTACTGGCCTACCGCTATGTGATTGAGGACAAGCTTCCTCAGAAGCAGTACCTGACAGCGGCCGATTGGTACATACTGCTGGCATGCTTTTTTCTTGTGATGCTTTGCCTGCAAACGCTCTTCTTTTCCGCTGCTTGCACCGAGCCAGACATCCTGGAAGAAGGGGAGGGGGAGACTTGGGACACTTGGTGCAAGACGTGGGACGGAAGGTTCAGTCGGGCGGCAGCGGCCGTGTGGATCATGGGCAACCTCATCCTCTACTTCATGTCCTGCTTCAAGTGGCGGGCGAGCTGGAGACATGTCTACGCCAAGAATGCAGAGCCTTACTGTTGTGTCGGGCAGTGCCCTGTCTGCAAACATCGTTGGATCTGCAAGCAGTTTCCGAGACACGGTCGAGGCGGGTCGTGTGGGAAGTGTGGGCAACATGAAAATGTCCTCGTCGAGTACTGCACACCCTTCGACCACAAGCCTCTCGTGGAGCCGCAGGACCCCCCAAAGACACCGGAGGAGATGAAACGAGCGATTTCCTATGGTTCCAAGCCCCTCGGAGTGAAGTTCTTGGGGCCAGCCGCTGCTCTTGCTTATGGCGGTTAAGGATCCCCCCTTCGTCCATGCAGTGAGCCATATGTATACAATGTTATATACATATCTATTTCTTCAGCTGTACTTGGAGGTTCATGGGCACTTATAACCCCAACGATAACTGCACTCTTAAACCCCCTAGGTCCCCTAAGTAGGTTACAAGTAGACTTATCAGTGGGGTTAGAAGTACCCATGAACCTCCAAGTATCATGGCTATTGCCACCATTTTCCTCCAGCAGCAGTGGCGCATGAAGGCGGACTGCTTGGGACGTCCATTGCGCACTCTAGAAAAACGAACCCGGCGCTGTCAAGCCGCTCCAGCTG
>CAJNDS010002418.1:0-182352 GCA_905221605.1 Symbiodinium natans
AAATTATTTCGAAATATATTTTTCCATTCCCAAATATAAAATATTCATGTATATCTTTCAAAACGAGAATCATTCGATTTGAGAATCCTGATTTTGGAATTTAGATGTGTAGGTTTTCTGGAATAATGATCAGAAGATTTTAAATGAAGGAATGAAGAATTCGATATAATATAAAAAACAATGAATCCAATGGAAATGCATGGAGCCATCCTCGGGAAAGAAACAAGGAATCATCCATCATGATTCCAACGACTAGACTACATCGAAAATTGCATTCCCACGTAACTTGAGCCAAGCTGTACAGGTTCAATTCGCATGTCAGGCATTTCTCGCAGTGAGATGTGCAATTCCCTCGTGGCTGTAAGCCGTTAAAAACCATATGAAGCGGTGTGTCTTACATCATCAAAACAACCGCCAGAGGAAGCGGAACCAATCCAGGAGCTGGAAAAAAACTCTGTATAATATGTGCTGGTGGCCAGCTGCCCTCTCATTTGAACCACCTGTGCGAAGATACCAAGCCATGCCCCATTTCGGGTGACATGTTGTGGAGAGGCTCGCTGCTTGAGTCCAAGGAGCGCGGAGACCTTGTCCACAACGTTTCTCGACATTGAGCCGACCTCGTCTGCGGGGCCATGTTTCATGTACAAGTTCATGTTTTGCCCCGGCCTGCTTGTTGGAAAGGAACGTCTTTTGCAGAACCTGGTGGAACAGTTTTGTTCAGCAGCAGGTGCAGAAGCAGTTTCATGCTCAGCATCTTCAAATCCAACGATGCACTTCAGCAGAAGGCAGCTGAGAGCAGGGCCCATGCAGAAACAAGAACGATGCCCAAGAACGCGTAGAAGAAACTTAGTTCCAAAACTCTCGGTGGCCATCAGTGCTGCATGCTGCTGCCTTTCTTTGCTGATTAAGGAGCTGTGGCCCGACGATGGCCAACATGGTGCCGCCAAACAGCTTCTTTGCAATCACCTCACACACCACTCCTGCAAGAAGAAGAAGTAAGCCACATCAAGTACCGCAACGCCTTCTTGTAGAAGAGCTGGCCCAGTGGTCCGTGCACCACCTCAGCATGGTGGCACGAGGTGGATGTGCAATGAGCACTGCTTGGGCATCACTTGCCGAGAGCCGACTAAGCTGCAGGCAAAGATGGGAAATGCGAGGTTGCCCAGTGTCACCAATGGCTTGCTAGACAGGACTTTCACCTGTTTCATTCACAGCTTGCAGGGCCACCCTCTTGCCAAATCTGCAGCAAAAAGTAGGTGGCTGGCAATGCCATCGGTCACTTTGGGCACAACCTGCTTAAAATGAAAATGCTGAAGAACGTACTGCACTTTGATGCACTTTGTCTGAAGGACCCGGGGCAACGGTGCCGCTCTCTGGTGCAGTGAATCTTGACGCTGTCTTGATCGCTCCCGACCCATCTGCTGAACAACTATATTCGAACTGCACCAAACGAGGTGTCTGCAATGCGTATGTCACAAGGTGCTGAGCTGCAGGCGCTGGCCCGATGTGCGCTCATAAGGAAATAAAGGAACAATGGTATGAATATCAATGCCTGGGTTGAAGCAGACGGGCGCGCTGGCACAAAATTGAATGAGAGATCCTTTGCTGCCGGCTCTGGTCAAAAGATCACTCAGCTGCAGAACCTTGGACATTATTCATCTCAGCAACAGAACTGTTGCACAAGTAGTGTTCTGCTCTTGCTGAGGGCCACGCACCAAGTGCTCGCAGGACAATCACCCCAACCTCTTGGCTGTACCATCTGGTGGCCTACTGTTAACGCAACAACCTCGATTGCAAGCAAGCGTGGCTTTTTCGTGGCACCGCATCTCAGCAGAAGCAAAGTCCACAACAAGGTACAATAAGCACAAAGAAAGTAGGCTGAATCTGCACTAACAAGTATGCGGGCCAAAAATAAGATCCAGCACCGAATTTGAGTCGAGGGTGCCAGCTTAGACTGCTAGCAAGTCCACGCAGCCTTCGGGTGAGGCTTCTCATTAACACAGTTGGGCACGACGCGCTCCAACGTGGGACGTGCTGTTTTACATTGATTGATTCATTAATTGCTGGTTGCATCCATCATGCGTATGCGTACTCGATCAGCTCCCCGGTCAAATCCACCTCAATCATCGCAGAACCTGTCAAAAGCTTGCAGCTTGCTATCTCTCTTTGAGGCTTTGCTTCATGGACTGTCTGACTTCAGTTTGTTCCAGGTGTTCAAACTTCCAGGGAGCCTGACGAAGTCGAAGATGACCTTGAGACACAGAACTGGAAACTACGACATGTGAAGCCAACCGCACAAACAGACATGGACCGGCTTGCTTGCAAACCACCGTCTTGAACTCACAAGCGTCGCGAGCTCCCCAGCTTTCTCTTGGAGCTGCTGCATCTTACCTGATGCGCCAGGAGCTGACAGTGGCGCTTCATGTCTGGCATCCTGCGATCCTATTTTAACCGTGCCATCTGAGCGACGGAGCTCTAGCTTCAAGCTGTCCCTTTCCTTGAGCATGTCTTGGCGGGTATGCTGCTCTTCCTCAATTCGGGAGCGAAGTGACTTCTCACCTCAGGGGCAGCTTGCTTCAACATGTTGTGGGCTTTTGAAGTTCGGCAAAAAGCACTGTGCATCCTTGAAGATGCTGCAATGGCCCACCTTGCTCTCGCTGGTGCAATGCCTTCTTGAGTTGTGCCTTGTCCATTTCGAGCTGCTTGCACAAGTCTTCCAAACGCTGGAGGTCAGCACCTAGATAACAAACCCCTTTTGCTTTCTCGCTCTTTCTTTCTTTCTTTCTTTCTTTCATGGGGCCTGGGGGACGAATCCCCGCGCTGCTTTTCTTCTTATTTTTCTCTTCTTAGCTTCCTTCTACCCAGCGAAGCGGAGGGACCGGCCCCGGATGGCCCGCTGCTCTGTTATTTTATTTTTTTTATTATTTTTTTTTTCTCTCTCTCTCTCTCTCTCCCTCTCTCCCGCCCTCTTCTTCCTCTTCTTCTGCTTCTTCTTCTTCTTCTTCGGGCCGCGGTCTAGGTCCACGTCCAGTCACCGTGACCTCCCTCTTTGTCCTTCTGTCTTTCTTGGGCCGAGGGCCACAGTTTGTGCGCCCTCTATTGTTGTGGCGGCCTGAACACACTGGTGGGGAGGTCTCCGGATATCCCCACTCCCCCCTGCCTGGCACCTGACTTGCCTTCCCCCCACTGATGTCTTGCAAAGCTGAGTGTCTTTGGAGCAAAAACATGCATTGCTATCTGGTTGGATCGAGTGCCATTGCGGTCGTCCCCCTTTCGACAGCCATCACTTAAACACAACACAGCTTTGGTTGCCTTTCTTGGTGAGCCTCCTTCCGTTTCACGTGGGACCTACGTGGGACCTCAGTACGCAGTTGGTACGCGGCTCGTAGCAATGTCGGATGCCCATCCCCAACCAACCTTTCTTTCTTTTTTCTTTCTTTCACGGGGCCTGAGGGGCAAAACCCCCCCGAAGTTCGTGCGCCTGGATGTGCAGTGAGAGTCTTGAATCGGCGCGCCCCTACGTTGTTGTGACGGCTGGTTCTGAACTCGGGGGGCTGGTCTGATATCACCCCCACCCCCATTGGGATCCCATAGACCGTGGTTTCCGAGTTCATGGAGCGGCAGCTCGTTGCCTGCAACGAAAAGCGGGCGGGCCTTAGAGGGAAAAACATGCAAGGTACACGGCTTGGATCGAGATTGGTGACACCGCCTCGCGAATTTGGCCCTCTCGCCCAGCAGCTGACAATCTGCTTCAAACACACACCTCCTAAACCCTGCCTCTCTCTCTTCTTCTTCTGCCCAGGGTCGTCTTGTACTTCTCCTCTTCTTCTGCCCAGGGTCTCTCCCTCTCCCTCTCCCTCTCGCGCTCTCTCTCTGTCTCTCTTTCTCTCTCTCTCTCTCTCCCTCGCTCTCTCTCTCTCACTCTCTCTCTCTGTCTCTGTCTAGAAATCAGGGACCGAATTGCAGCACAACACCGTGTGAGCCAAACAAGCATCAGCTGGAACATAGCAAAACCTAACCCTTGAAATGGGAGGGAGCATGATGTACACATGTTGTCGCAAAAAGAAGCGAGACCGCATGTATGGAAATTGAAAAAGCAAGTGCCGGAGAGCGCTGCGTGATTTGCACAGGCATGCATGGCTGTAGCAAATTAAGTGCTCAAGCTCAGGCATTTGACACATTTGACACAGAAAAGGTCGGCCAGGGAGAGCCACAAGTGCAAAGGAGTGACACAACAAACTGGCTGGAGCCTCTGCTAACTCTTTACGGATTCACATGCTATGGTGCATGGTCGCAACTTAATCGTACCAAGCGGCTGAACCTACCCTTGAGCTGTTCCATCTCTTGCCGGACCTGTTGGCTCATCCTTGTCACTTCCTGGCTTCTTTGCCGCTCATCTTGAAGGATGGACCTCAAGGAGGCCTCACCTGCAGGCAGCTTCAGCTTCCCAACTGAAGCTCAGGCTTGAAACCCTGAGCGCCTTGTTCACGTTCGGCCAGCGCCTTCTTCAAGTGAGCGTTGTCTTGTTGCAGCTCGCCGCAAAGGTCTTGCATCTGACGTCAGGCTCCGAGATGCTCCCAGTTGGCAAGATTCTTACAAGTTTCGGCTAGGAGAGCAGGAGTGATTCCAACAGTGTGGGGCTCAATCAACTGCAATTCAGTGATTTCAGTGCCTGACCGAGCCGCTTCCTCACATCTGCCAACTCAAACTGCAAATCCTCCTTGTGCTTGCGCAGAGTCTCTGTCTCCTCACGTTCGGCCCGAAAGTCGCGCCCCTGCCGGTGCTCCTGATCCCGCAGAGGCGATGCTTCGCCACCCGCCTGCGGTAGGAGGGGCAAAGCTTGCCAGTGCCAAAGCGGAGTCACTGGCACGGCAGCAACCAGAGGAGCACCGTACCGAATGGTCTTGTCTGGTGAGCTGTCGTCAACAGCTGAGACGGATCGCCGTCCCACACCACTTGGAGTTCGCGTAGAGCAGTTACTGGCAGCACGAATCCGAGCTGTGGTGTCTGCGGCAGCTGCCAATGCAACAGCCTCAAGCGACTTGGCTGTGAAATCGCTCGGTCTGCCTAGTTGTGGAGCTTGGGGGGCTTGCCAAGCTTCCATACCGGGAACCAAAGGAGCCCATCGGTTAAACTTCTCGTTCTCATGCATCAGGAAGCGCTTTGAACAATCACTGGCCCCGGCTTGATCTTAGAAGCAGAGGGCCGCAGCTATTCTTCAGACTGCATGTGCCAGAAACTGGGTCCTTTAATGTCAGTTGCTGCCATGAGTTTCAAGATGACCATTTCATGACGTGTCTGTCACATCCACTCTCACCATGTCCAGTTTCTGCAGCATCCAAGGCTGGGCACCATCCCGAGAAGTGGGAGTCCAGTGCTGGCGATGTTGGTCTTCGGTGCCTGAATGAGTTGCTCAGAGCTGCTCGTGAGAATGGCCTTGTAACAGTTTTCCCCAAGCCTTTTCCTCGCCATCTGCACCATCGAGCATGACCTTGAGGGTGCGCAAAAGGCTTGAGACGAAGAGGTGTCAACTCAGGGCTCACGATTCCTAGTCTTTGAATGTCAGGGCCGTGCGAGGCGGCATGCCACTGCTCCAAGCAACACCTTAGAGCTCTTTGCGTGTCTTTGTGAAACCGGAAGATCAAGTGTCCTGCCTCGATCAAGGCAAAGAATGGGTTGAATCGCTGCCTCGTATCCGCTGCGCCCACGCGTGCAATGAAAAAGCAGCCAGGCCCTCCACCGTCAAACTTGATGAACAAAGTTGATGGAAATCAACTTCAGGGACGCTCGATTCATGTCGAGGGTTTGGATAGGATGTTTTCGGGACTTGTTGCGGTGTGAGGACCGGACGGATTGAGGGTACATCGTCCCTATGTTGCCCCCCCCCCGGGCCCCGCCAGGTTCGCCACTTATGTTAAATAGCTTTCTAACATCACAGTGCTTTAAGCATCAAGCCCAGGAACGTGCAGAGGGCTTCGGGCTTAACCTCTGTTTCCTGTCACTCTGATTCATTTGCCGGCCCGGTCCGCTCCTCTTACACTTGCAATCATCTCTTCCTGTAAACTTTTCAATTGTCACGACCCTCGCTTGAGGGAAGCTGGTCTCTCTGATGTCCAAAACGGGCCCAGTTTCGGCACAATAGAACCTCATCACCTCAAGCGGAGAAGTGTAAACCACGGTCGAGTACATACGCACGCCGCTGGGCTTTGTGCATGAGCTACCTGCGCTTGCGTAGCGCATCTCGCCATGGCGCATGCTGCCCTGCTGCCCTGAGCGGCGGGCATGTTGAACATGGCAAGGTTCGGAAGAGCCTGGGTTATGCCGGTGGTTGAGATCAGTATTGCACTGTGAACTTCAACGCTTCGGTAAAGCCAAGCACCGCAAGTTGGGACTCGCACCTTTGGGGCCATAGCTCCCTCAAGCATTCCCCACGCCTGACAGGACACGTGTCTAGACGGCCTAGCGGCTAGCTTCTAGCAAAAGAAACTCTTCACATTAAGCAGGGGCCTGGTGATCATAGCAGTAGCCCAGCCTTGCAAGTCCCAGGCCATACACGTGAAGCGCGACTACATGTGAGCACTACGTACCGAGAACAACCACTTGTGAGATCAGATTTCCTTGCCCTGCAATAGTGCCCAGCAGGTGCATGTGGCAGCCCAGTTGTCTGAGACAGGGACTTCGGCAGTAGACCGATCATAAAAATGAACAGGCCCGTGCCTGGTTAAATGATTTGAGGCAAGGGGCGAGCATGCATTGAAGATCATAATTAATATTATTATTATGATGATTGTTATTCTTATCACTATTATTATTGTCATTACCATATATAATAAAAACAATCATTATTTCTATTATTATGGATGATTGAAGCATGCCATCAAGTTAAGGAAGCTGCGGCGAAGCTCGGCTTTGCTCTGCTTTGCCAAAATGGGCAATGCGAACGGTAGCATGGCCTGAGCTCAACCAAGGGGCCCAGGAAACCCCCCATGCATGAATAATAATAAGAAGAATAACAAAAATCAAAATAATTAGAACAAGAACAATAAGAAACCGAATAATCGCATGTTTTGCAAGTAGGCTGATGAGAAGCTGAGGGGCAGGCAGTAGCAAAGGTCAAAGCAGACAGAAACCATGTTGGGGCGTTCCACACCTGCAAATGCCAAAGCCCAGTGTCTCACAGTCCCACACCTGCCTATTGATCACTGAATCCTGGCCTCTGCATGCATGGGAAACCAGGCTTGCAGCATCCCTGCCGAGAGAAATCCATGCCTCAGCCCCGTGCAAAGCTTGGCACTGACTGTGCATTGCGGAAAAACCACTGCTTTCTGCTCGTCCTCCAAGCTCAGCCAATCCCTGACATAGATCTTCAGCACATGTGCTGCGCTGAAGTGATGAGAACCTGTGGCAAACCCAGGGGTCCAGGACAAAGCCGAATGGCGCCGAGATGCCAGATGGCTGTAGGCCACCCGTTGAAGTTGACGTCTGCGTACAAGAACGCCGGCCTGGGGGGTCTGGAACAGTCTGGAAGAGTCGTTTCATTCACGCTCTCTTCGACCTTCCTTGCTCCACCTGAGAGCTTGACGAGAATAGCAGGAGGACTAGAAGGTGCAGTGGAAAGTAGCCAAAAACCTGATGTCCGAAAGCGGTGAGGGACCAAGTGTTTCGACACACCGAGCTCTCCTCAGCTATAGCTGGATGCTCAACTCGAACCGTGTTCTCCTGGCTTTAAGGGCGCTGCGCGTTGGAGAATCCATTTCGGAGAAGGCCTGGGGGAAAGCAGCGAGGGCGGATCGCCATTGCAATGCCATTTCGGTGCGGACAGCGCGCGGGGTGTGGTCTATGAGCCTCGAGTCTTCCATTGACCGCAATGAGGGCCGTGACTCTTCGAGTCTTCGGCTGTGTTTGTGTTGCGGTGGTCAGGTAAATAATTATGAGAATAGACAGCCCTATGCATTTGGCATTTTGCCATTGAGCCGCTTCGAAGGGGAGAAGTCGGATCTATGTCCAAGTACATCCCCACTAGGCAACAGGAAACACAAATATACTACCCTCGTCCATCAAGTATGCGAAAGCGCCATGGCTCAAAGTAGACCCACTGGTGATGGCGTGGCCAGGGCTCAGCCAGCAGTATTGCTTGGCGCCCTGCTGTTGAAAGTATGGGCTTGTGACTTGCTGAAGGCGTTCCTTGGGAATGGCTTCGGCTTTCACTGAAAATGGCTTTCCAAATCGCACGAGGATGTTACTGCTCGCGCTTGTAGCGACATGCAGCAAACAAACCTCATCATCCTTGCAGTAAGCAAAGCCACCGTAGAGCAACAGCTGGCCCAGTAGCTGAAGGTTCGGGTCCCGAAGGCCATCGCAACTTTGCAAGCGTCGTGAATAGCTGACAGTGGAGGTCTGGTACGGATATATCCAGAATGCGCTCGTGGCTTCTTTTGGGACTGGAAGAACGCTTCCATACCGTCCATTGACCTCGTGCCTGGCCGAGGTATGTAACACGAGAGTGGAACCAAAGATTTCTGAAAGTTTGCCGGCATCACACCTGGCCGTCACAGCAAGGTCCAGGCAAAGTGAGAGCTCATTGTGCGTGTCAACGTGGTGGAGGTTCTGGATTGTTGCTGTCAAGTTCGTGTGCAAGGGAAGCAGCTTCAACGTAGGACATGACTGTGGGAATGCGCCCGGGTCGTGATAAGTCCGCGCGAACCGATCACTGATCACAGCCCAGTTGCCTTGCGTGTCAACCGTCTCGAAAGCCACCAATGTAGGCTCCTTGCCTTCATTGTTGATTCGGGCCACGAAATCGCAAAGCGGAGTCAACGTGTTGAGCGATTTGTCCATAGCTTGCAGAGATGCTTTGATCAAATGCTCAGGCACATCCCGGCCAGTCCGCTCAGCTCGATGATGTATGCGCTGGCGGATTGTTTCTTCCGAAGCCGTGATGTAGAAAATGGATATTCTGTAGTTGGGATATGTTTCACGGATACGCAGGAAAGCCTTCTGATAAAAGTCCGCATCTCTCAAAGAACCATCCACCCAAATGTTCTGTTGCTTCTCCATGGCTGCAGATTGTGCAATTTCGACCATAAACGAGGACTCTAGGTGACAGTGGGTGCCAGCCTTGTCTCGATCGCGAGCGACATACTCGGGCCATTCTGGCATCATCATCTTGAAAGCATCAGGATCAATGTGGACGATGTTCTCAAGCGGGAAGAAGCCATGTTGAGACATCCACGATAAAGCGTAGCCCTGGCATAATTGAAATCTGGCACAGTACACCGACTGCATGATATTTGTCAGACAGCTGTGATTCATGTCGCGTGACGCAATTCTGATGTGGGACTGGGTATGCTTTGGTTGCAAACAGTGTTGTTGCCGTCCTGGCCAACTCACATTTCCCTTTGTCCAGGATCCCCCTTCCGCCCTGTGGTTTTAGGGCTTATTCGGAAGCCCTATGCGTGCAGAATGTGACGATGCGTTGAGCTTAGAAACTGCATGATGCCATGCCAGTTAAGTTGAAGCCATTGGGTTGTATTGAAACAAACCCATCTGAGTTCGAGCCCAGTGGTTTTCGATGGAGTTGCTTCCTCTCATGTGGTCGGGAGAGGTGTCTTCCCCTGCCTTCCCCTGTGATGCAAGACTGCTTGAAAATGGACGCCTTCGAGGACCGTTGCGCGTACTACACCCCGCGTTCGCGTGCGCTTACAATTAAGCCGTTAGACTTTTAGCATGACGCTTTCTTCTGGCCGACCTGCAGCACCGCCCTGCGCACTTCTGAGATGTAGTGTGGGGGCATGATGCGCCCAATGTGGACATATGTGGACATACGCGGACCATGCCAAAGTAGGGTAAGCTAGGCCGTAGGTCAGAAGCCCTACAACACTTCCAAAACCGTCTTGATATCTAAAGCCACTGACCCCACATTTCGGATCTCTTCCAGCCTTGCCGACGCCCATGGGCCCGCAGGTATAGACCAGCCAGGGGGCTGGTTGCTCTACAGCTCTTGAGATGACGCTCTTGATCGCCTCATCCTGCCAGGCTTGGCGCCTCCTCGAGTAATTCACGTGGTAGGAGTAGTCACAAAGCTCACGGAACTTGGCAAAGGGCCCGTGGAACTTCAGGTGGTCTTGTCGGTAGTTCTCGCTGGTCGACGTCATGAAGTCATATTCCTCTGGCGGTACGAAGCCGGAATCGCAGCCCAGTCCTTAAATTGCTTGATCATCTTTCAGAACCTGTTAAAGTTATCTGAAAACCCCAACCGACCTATTTCTTCTAGTACTGGAAAGGCAAGCATCGAAGCTTCTTCACAAGGGATTGCAATGTATGGCATGCAGGTCCATAGAACACGGCAGCAGCAAATTCTTTCATTGTGACAGCACCATCTGGGCTTTTCGGAATGGATTCCTTGGAAAACATGCGGCGCACGAAATCGTGACCCACTTACTTAGTATGTGGCATGACACCACAATGTGTTCCCGTGCTGCACAGTTGCGTATATTCGCTTTAGCTCGCCTTCTTTCAAGTCATTGAAATCCAATCTGCCAACAATCTCTTGCAAATGCTCCAGCGTCATATCCTCATGCAGACGTAGACATCAGACACATGCAAGGGTTTCGATCATGCAAAGCACACACCCATACAAGTGAAGACTTCCACTTGGGACTTGGCGTACTCATAAGGCCCAGGGGTTGCCGCCTGCCTTGTTTCTGTGGCTTGAACATGTCATGCAGCTGCTACGGGTGCTAGCAACAGAACCGCGGCATACTGTGACGTTGACAAGCTGCGACGGGCGGGTGCTGTACATGACAGCCTCTTGGTAAAAATGCCGCACGAACTCCATGGCTTCATCGTTGCCTCCCTCGGACACCAGGGACAGATCTTCAAACGATGTAACTCGGAAGGAGGCCATCGTCCGGGTTCTTTTGGCAAAGGCTTGTGCGAAGGAGTCCTGCGATGCCGGAGAGGCAAGCTTTCCGAATTTGCTTGCTAAAGGGATCAGCTGCAATTCTACAACTCGGTTGCCTTTGCGAACTCGTCATTGCCATTGTCGCACTGACACCCCAAAGCTTGTGCACAACCCATGACAAGGTCGCCTGCACGCAGGAGCGCGGGCTAGCAGACCGACTTACTGTCTGCTTTTGGTTGTGCTGAGGAAGGCGCCATCTCGAACGGGGAATGCTGGCCACAAGGTATCTTTAGGACGTTAGGCTTGGTTCGCGCGGTGATGCTCAACTTGCTTCACTCTGGGTTAGCTTTTCGGTCCGATGGCATTTGGGTAACATCACGATGCAACCTGCCCCTGCGCGCATGGCACCTGTCAATGCGTGGCTGTCAGCCACCGTGCGCCACAAGTGAACGAGTTGAACGAGCAAGTGGGCATGCGCGGCGACATCGGCTCAAAGCAAGCGGCAATTGCAACAACAACGTTTCGTATGCTTCTTCTCTACATTGAGCTCAGTATAGACCTATGATCGCTCCAGTCAAGTAGTGTTTTCGTGTCATGCCTTCAATTTGTGCACCTTGCGTGCTGCTTGCTGCGCTCGGGATGCGGAGGCCAGCGCTGTAGCTTCAAGCCAAGTCTGATGCAGCAAGGCACACGCAACAAGTTCCAAGATCTTGTATCCCTGAAATGTGCATGGCCTCAAGCTGGGACCTGCGATCCGAGTCCGCAGCGTGTCCAGCAGTTTGGGGCTCGCAGCTCGCTCGGCATTTTCCGTTGTTGTATATGCCTTTTTCAGGGTGTGGGCTGCTGCAGATGCTGAAGCCAAAGCTAAGTCCAAGCACAAAACTGCCACGTAGCCGCTCAATGCAAAGAACGCCCCGACCTTGATGCATTAATAAAAAAATAATAACAATAACAATCAAAAGAATAATAATCATATTCATAATGACAGCCTTTCTGGTAGCCAATCTCATGCACCCCTGAGAAGGCAACAACAACGTTGATTTGTGAGATGGCCTCAGTAGGTGCAGCATGCAGTACAATAACCTTACTATTATTTTTATTATCATTATAACATGATAGTAACATGATAATAACATGATCGCAGCGTGCACAAGCAAAGCCCCAAGAGACAGGCTTTGAATGCAAAGGGGCTTGGCGCGGCGAAAGAAATGAAATGTCCGCACCTCGGCCCCCCACGTGCTTCCGCATGAGATCTTGGCAATGTCTGACTCAAACTTCGTGCCGCCAGGTTGCACAATGTATGCAATCAAGAAAAAACGAATGGCATCAAAAGCAGTGATCCGCACCTGACAGTCTGCAAGTAGTCCCTGCGTGGTGCATGCTTTGAAATTGTCGACGGGTTTCAGGCCTTCTTCGGTTTCGGAGGCGGGCTGGGCGTTTCAACTTCTTCCGCTGCCCTGATGGTGGCAGGCCTGGGGGAGAGCACAGGGTTTGTTTTTTTGCAAAGAGGCAAAAGTCTCTCGAGTCCCTGACGGCCCTGACGTGTGCCCTCTGTTCGTGCGTGTCAGCACCTAAGAGGGTAACACAACAAATATTGCCCTACGCAGCCCAAGTAACACCTTAGGACTGTACAAAGGCGGCGCCGTTGAGAGCCGCAACTCCGAATGTCACAAGCGGAGCGCCTGAAGCAAAGGTGGCCTGCCACGGGCATCCAAGTTTTATGCGTTTTCCGCTGCAACAGCTTTCCCCAGCGCAGCAAAAGAACATTGCCTCAGGTGGAGCCGATCGCCCGCCATATAATTGAGACACCTGTTCCGATTGAAGGGGCTTTACCCTGTGAGCTGCACCAAAAGCTGTGAACAGTCACGGTCTTCAACCGACCTCGGGGGTGCGGCTTCCCAAGGCCGACTTTTCAACACTTCCAACATTCAGCAGAGAAAAAGTCCTCCATGTCACGATGCGCGGCATAAAGTGTTTCGCCATCAGTGAGCACAAATGTTTGTGGGCGCCTACTCGCAAGCGAGCCCAGAACCTGCACAAGCTTCAATTCGCGATGGGGGATGGGAAGACCATGAACATCAACTGAGCACCGAACCATCACGGCAGCTGTCGCAGCGCAACTGCGGAACAGCTTCTTTGGCCATGTCGGCCTGCACGCGAATGGTCGCAAGCATCTCGCGAAAACACAGTGGCTCGCCCTCAGTGCAAATGTCGGCACTCTGAGGTTCCCGCTGGGGCATGGGGGCCCAGGTCAAAGGGCCGCCGCGCAACATCACCGCAACTATTTAGTGCTTTGGCTTGATGGTCCCAAAAAGGTATTTGGTCATTGCAGCCTGCAGCTGGTCTCAAACAGTCAAAAGCATGCCGTTGGACACATGATCCCCAATCGAGGCATCGTTCCGCACACCATGGGTCGTGCTGTATGCCCACAAAGATATCGCGGTGCACTGCTTGGTTTCGAAACTTCGTGCTGGCACTGCCGACATCGACGAGTCTACGCCGGGCCCAAGTGATGAAGGGAGGTCGGCCGAGATAGGGCTCACGGGCCCGTCATGGGCCCACGTGCTCACGGGCCCAGGTTTTCTCCTTACAAATCGGAGCTTCAACCTCCACTTCAGTGGCTTAAGGTTTCAGGATACACTTCTTCGCGATACTGTATGGATGCAAATGGATGCAGACTAGACACTCTTTCAAATAAGGTAAACAAGTCCGGACGCCGGAAACAAAATGCTGTTGCTCATAGGGACGGGGAATCAGAATAAGAAAAGGCGTTGTTCAGAATGCGCTGCGTCTGCAGAGTTTTTGCTTCGGTGCCTGACAGCTGGTATCGTGCAATACCCTACTCGACTCGCCCACGGCAGCCTGGCAAGCCATCCCCTCCGCAGCGGGCGCGGGCAAGATGCCTTATGCACGTTTACGCTTGTTATGTCATGCACGCCAGCATCACATGCCATGTCATTGCCGGGAAGGAGCCATATTTTTTGGCAGGTCGTGCTTCAGGGAAGACCGCGGCCAACTACACTGACTGCCACGGAGCAATGGCTGTGTGGTGGATGAGTTGTTGGCTGTGGGATTTATTCATTTTTTGTTTTTTTGTTGTGGGATGGGCGAGCACGGCATGTTCGACCCCCAAGAGGGGAAACCACGCTTTTGACTACGACCCGGGCAGCGACCAGCACCCCCGGGAGAAGGCCGACCCGAAGATGACCCTCCACCAGCGCTACCAGCACACGTTTCATGTGGGTTTTTGCAGCCTTCCACATGCACCGAAAACATGCAAAACACCATGTAAACGCAGCGAAACGATGCATCTACGACATCGTACTTTTTTGCATACTTCGACATGCACGAAAAACCAATTCAAACACCATCTAAAGGCAGCGAAACGCCGCATCCAGATGCACGAACATTCATGTTAGCACCATCTAAACGCAGTGAAAAGCTGCATGTTTGACATCCTCACTCCCACAAATCGCACCTCGTTGATCGAGCCGCCCACACCTGACAATCGCGCACCGAGCGTTGATGCCCACCGCGTGCCGAGCGTTGGTCTTCGAGCCACCTTTTGTCGGCACAGGGCGCGGCCGCGCAAGCTGCGCGTAAGGTTCGCGTACGGAGTGCGTAAGCTGTGGTCGCCATTTCCAGCCGAGAGCAAGGGTTACTAACAGCGCCGCAGCATCCCTTCCCCAATGAACGCATGGAATTTACAGCTTCCAAAAGCAGCGAATTCGTTGCGAAATCATGTAAATCTCGAAGGAACGCTTAGCCAAAGTACACCTCTGAACATGATGAGGTTACATCCGTGGTCGTTTCCCCCAAGGAAACGCAAGCGGCGGCGACTTTTACATCTTTTTCCCCCCAGTGACTGCAACGATCCAAACGGACTGGCGGCGACTAGGGCCGTTGGGTTCGGAGTACGCTGAGCAGACCTGCGACCGAGAGAACACTGACAACGGGGGGGCCTAGGACCAGCGCTAAGAGTACCTCCCGGGGACCCTCAACGCCGCCAACGCGGAACAGCTCGACCACGTTCAGGGACAAAGAGCTACTAGTACGCCAAGAATGCCCTCGGCTACAACGTGCAAGCGCGTGAAAGCGAGATCCGGGAGAACGTCAACGACCATGAGCCCTACTACACGCACCGGGCGAAGGGTTACGTCGCATTCTCGAACGTGGAACAGCCCGACCGCACGTTCCGGGACAAGAGCCACGTCAAGAGCGCCCTCGGTTACAACGTGCGAGAGCTCGAAAACGAGATCCGGGAGAACACCAACGTCCACGAGCCCTACTACATGTACCGGAGAAGGTCTACGTCACGCTCGCAACTACCAGCACCTCCTGGACAACCCCAACTACCAAGCTCTACGCCAAGAACGTCTATCGAAGCCGGAACGAACTGCACCGCCGACTGTTGGAGCCAGGTGTTGCGGAGCAAGTCTACCTGCACCCCCTGGACGATGGTCTGTACGCTCACGTCCCCCGTGAACGCCAACCTGGACACCGATGGGGCGACTTCGACACCTTCGACGTTACCTTCCTGGCCCAATACCCAGGTCACCCAGGTCAGCCACGACTAACCAGATTGGGACATCCACGGTGGGTACAAGATGTTCTTGGACAACAGGGATAAACAACCCAGCAGCAGCCGCCGCACCAAGCCACAGCAGCAGACCTCCAACAGCTACAGCCACCAGCTTCTGACACAAGCACGGAAGAAACACAGGGTTTCACATGTTTAGGATTCCGGAGTTTCGGGAGTTTAGGGTGTATGTGTTTAGGGTTCAGGGTTTCAGGAGTGTAGAGAGTCAGTTGGCGCGAAGCTCCCGCCCTCCTCGGGAAAAAATGCCTGCCTTTAGAGGGGTGTACCTAGATATCTGTGGTGTTTTTGGGTGGTTTCGGGGCTTCGGAAATAGATGCTCCTTCGGACCATGAGACGGAAGAGGATGCATTCTGGCAAAGCTTGAGCGAACTTGTTTGCTCATCCGAGGCCTTGTGACGAACCAAGTTGAGGGCATGTTGTCTTGACCTGGCAAGCCTTGTCGGCTCCCGTATTTCAAGAAGTTGCCGTAATGGCGTTCTGCTGCTGGATATTGAACACCTCGAACCTTGGCGGCAGGGTCTAGAGATACCCCAGGTCGACATGCAGATTTGGGAGTCAACATGCAAAATTCGACGATGCAGGTTTTCGACATGCAGGTCGGTTTGTCTTCTGGTGGGTTCGACGTGCCAGGTTTGTATTGGAGATGCAAGTTGTAGCAACCGGCCGCGAATTTACAGACACCCTGTGCTCTCCATGCGCCATCCTTGATAACCAACGCAGGACCAGGTGCGATAATGAACAATGAAGGACAAACCTCGTTTTTAATTTTCTTTGGCCACTCCTTTTTGCGACCGCAGGAGGGTGTCCAGGTCGGGGGGTTCCTATGTTCTCCTAGGCTGCGGGGAGGCGGCTGTCGGAGACCTGCTCAGCCTCGCGAGCCGGTGCGAAGAAGTCACCCAAGGGAGGCGCGTCGCCCTCGCCCTGCTCCAAAGAGCGACGAGGCGTACGCGTGCTGCGCCGCCACCGCCAACAGACCCGTCCATCTGTGGACGCTAGCTTGGCGCGTGGCGGGCCGCAGTCGTGTTGGGGCCGCACGGGCACGGGCATCGGCGAGCAGGCGGAGGAATGTGACCGTCTCCGCCGTGAGCCTCCCGCCCACCTCCAGCCCAACGACGACTAGCTTGCAGCGGCGGGCCGCCAAGAGCTCCGGGTAGGTGTTTTGGCGCTTAGCCGCGTCGGAAGCGGCCGCTCGTGGCTCGCGATCTGCCCTCGCTCGAGCCGTGCCGTGGGCTCACGAGCGTGTTGTCAACCGCGACTTGCGCTCCCTGGTAGAGAGGGAGGCTGTTTTGCCAGTACCTCGATGCGGCGGGCATCCGCCAGCGGTACATCCCCACCGCAACGGCAGCGTCGTGGGGCATGGGGAAAGGGCGCTCCAAGGCGTCGGAGCGGCAGGACGCGCGTGCACTCACTCAGCATGCGGAACTCAGGTGCCGTGGGGAGCACAGTGACAGCCCGCGGCCAACCAGGGCCTCCCTCAGACAGAAGCAAAGCGAGGCCGGATCGAAGTCAGATAAAAGGCTCTCGCATGCTGTCCTGTCTTGGCAGGCCACGGGCGCGTTGCCATCCCCGCAGTGTGTCGCCATGTGTGCGCGGTTCGGGCACGGCTGGCGGTCGTTGGCCGCCCAGCAAGGACTGCCACAGTGGCGCTTGGAATCCCTGCGCCCGCAATGACTCCACAGCGTGGACCCAGGCTGCCACACTATAGGGGCGGGTACTGGGCCTCCTTGCGCGACGACGATGGCCTGTTGCAACGTTTCCGCGACTGAGCAGGGGTGCCTGGAGCGTAGGACGGGGAGTGTGTCGGCCCAAGACGCCCAGTACGTTGCCAAACGGCCGGTCTCTGCAAAACGGAGGCCAAGTCCGCCAAGCCTGAGGGGGAGATGTGCCCGGCGGATTGGCTCAAGATCTCGGCTCAACCCCGGTGGGGTGCACAGGTAGCAGAGCGGTAGCTGTGTGAACCAGCCTCGAGTCCCCTAACTGTTTTGGGTACCAGGCCTGTTTTTCACAGCCTTCATTTGAGCCATGTCCAGAGCACCTGTGCAGTCGAGATCCTCACTGCCAGCAAGTGACGGGTTGGAGTCATCTCACCCAACTTGCGATGCAGAGAGCCAGAAAGAAGGCACGGCCCGACTGGAGGGCGAAGCAGCCCGGCTTGGGGAACTCTTCCCTCATGCGAGTCCTCTTACAGCCGGCTGTGGAGTTTCTCCAGCCTTGGAAGACCAGGTAAGATGCTCAAGCAGCCTGGCAAGTGTAGAGCGAACTTGGGCCCATAGAGCCAATTGTGGTTTCAGCCAAGGCAGGACTTTCCACCAGGCACTCTGCTTTCGCTGGCTTCACAAGGGCCGGAAAGAGTGGCTGCTCCTCTCCGAGGACAGCAGCGTGTATTTTGTTCGCACCAGCAAATCCGGCAAAACAGTCAGAGCCGGACCTTGTGGGCAATGGAGATGCATGGAAGACCCAGCAGAGCTCCACGGGGGAATGGGAGGCGACCCGCCCGTGCAGTGGCTTCGCCTTTTGAACTTCAATTGCACTGGCTGTGGTAACATTCCAACCCATAACCTCAATTTCGTGCCAGGTCCTGGGAAAAGGCAACCAGCGATCTTGCATGGAGAGGATGGAAGACGCATCGAGCTCCACTGTGCCCTTTGTCTTGAAAACTTCCTGGCGTGCACGTGGAGCTGGCCGAGCTTTGACCAAGCAGTCAGGAGACCGGTGTTTCTGGACGACGCCTCCCTTGCTGACTTGTGTCAACTAGGTCACCAAGGAACAGAGCCTGAAGAACCTTCGCTGACGCCGTGGCCTTCTGCAGCCATCGCACGTGGCTGGACTTTCCTCGAGGAAGGGTGTTATCAGGATCTTGACTTTCCAGAAGAAGCGTGCAGCAGCGATTGGCATGTGTGTGGCTTTGAGGAATTGGGAGACACCCCCCGGGATGTCTGACCTAATACGGCCCCAACCCACCCAAATTGCAGGAGCTTACGCCCTGCCAGAATCAAGGGTGAGACTCTCCCCTCCGGAATTCCAATGTCATAGAGGAGACTCTCCCTTTTCAAGCAAAGATGTACAAATCAAAGCGAAACTGCTTGCAATGATTGCATAAGGATGCAGGTTAGAGCGAAAGCAGTTCAGTGCCCAGTCCCGGCACCCCCCTTTTCCATCCAACGGAATAGGTTCGCAGTTGTTCCGTTGGACACCCGGCAGGACTGGCCGCCAAGATGCGGCCTGTGTTCAGCCTCACACCGGTTCGGCCCCCTTGCTCGGTCTGTCAAGCAGACCGCTGGACCGGGTTTTCGGGCTCAGGTGCTTGCGGGTACTTACAGGCCCAACACGGGGTTCTCGCAAACGCAGCGCACGCACGGAAAACGTCAGAACCGGTCCCTGTAGATCCTCACTGGTTGATGAGGGGAGGGTTGCGCGCTGAGGTGTTGAGGAACGGACGAGGATCCAAGTACACCGGCCGGTTGAGGTCGAGGGCATGATGCCCTGCATCAGTTTGGGGTTACCCGTGTTTGGCCTTTAAGTATTTCCTTTGTCTGTCCCTGCAGGGTGTGTTGTTTTCTCCTGGTGGTGCAAGCCCAGCCAGGAGGAAGCCTAGCGGCAGGCGTTGTTTGTTAGGGACCAAAACCTAGGCTGACGGACAGCCTGAGGCACCAGATTGCGGAGGTTAAAGGCTGTGGCTCGGTGCCCGAAAGCCTGCCCAACTGAGATGCCCAAATCAACCAAGCCCTCCCTGCGTGCAAGTGGTGTGGGTTCCTCTGGAGCCGCTGAGGTTGAACCAGTGAGTAAGAGCGAGAAAGTTGGTTCTTCCTCTCTGGTGAGTAAGTGCGAGAAAACCAGGTCAGCGTACGGGGCAAACAGGAGCTCAGTGCTGCTGCGGCATGAGTTTCTGGGGCCTAGGTTAGTAAGTGCGAGAAAGCCGGAGGTTGGCGATTTTTGCCAATCCACTTGTCTGCAGTTTGTACAGGCATAGTCCATGTGTCGGTTCCGGACCTTCTGCCTTTTCTGAGTGAGCCGAATGTGGGTGAGTTTCTCCCCTGTACAGGCAGGGCTTATAGGGTAGGCAGTACAGACCAGGCAGTTCAACCTGCAGAACATTTGCCTAGGGCTTTGTATAGTGCCAAACCAGTGAGTAGCCGTAGGCCGCCGAGCTTCTCGCGGAACTGGTTAAGCCCTCAATGCTTTCTCTCGGTGTTCCCTGCACATAGTTCGGCCGTGTTAAGCAGGCCAAGGACACCTCGAGAGTTTTCCTTTTCTGTGCATAGTTAATACCTTCCGGAACTTCGGTTCCGAAGAGCCTAACCTGGCTAGCGACGCAGTCCGCTTTCGTGTGCCCGGCGGATCGCACGCGGATCAAAAGGCAACGGCTCGTCATTGCCGAGTCAGCGTCCCAAACATCCGAGGACTGCTGCATCGTGTCGCCTTGCGAGTTCGCCTGTAACGCCTGGCGGCAAGACCCGCAACAGGTAGTGGCTGCGTGGCGCAGCGCAAAGAAGCAGAAGCAGCCAGGCGACCTGCAGATCAGGGACAGTAGGGATGCTGGCCAACAAAGACGCATGGTCGGCCAGTTTTGTGTGGAGGGTTGCCTGGCTGAAAGCAGCCTCAAGTGCCCCCCCTCCCGTTTCGTTTTCTTCTTTCGGCGTGTCATGGTCTGGTGGCCGGCGGTATTGACGATCGCCGCGCAATGGGCCGTGCACCAAGCCCGCCAAGCGGTCCCCGCCGCGATGCAGTTCCCGGATGGGTGCCGCGAGGCAGCGACGCACGCAGCGCTGACCTGCGTGGCGGTCGCGCCCCGCTATTATGCACCAGGTTGGGGCCGCCAAGCAGGCCACCATGATGAGGATGGGGGGGGGCAGGGCGGCCCGCAAAATGCACGGCCTGCGCTTGTCTACTTGTTGGCCACCGGGACCTCCGGGGTCTCGTGCGCGACGCCAGGCCGCTGCGCTCCCGCTCCCCACGGCATCTTCTGCAGCACACATCCGACGCCCCGGGCAGTCTCGGTCGGCGTAACAGCAGTACATGCCGGACGGGGGGGGCGGGGCGAGCCACACAAAGCACGGCAATGGTCACCAGCACGCGCTTCCGACGCTTGGGCCGTAGAGCGGGATCAAAACGCTCTACCAGGTCAGAAAACGCAGCAATGATGGCCCTTCCCTTGCGGTCTCCTTCATTTTGAGACGCGGCGGCAGAGTTCTTGGGTCTCCAAACACCGGGCGATATTGCAGCCGGTTATCGAGTCGACCCAAACCCAACCCTTTTGCCGGGTGCGGCGCGCGGGAAAAGCAAAATGTCCCTACTCTGACTTGGCTGGGCCTATCGCCCAACCCACTGCCTGCTAACCAGCAGGTGCAACTGTGAGCACACAACACTGCGAGCAGTCACGCAATCACACAAACAAGCTCACGTAGACACGCGCAGTCGCTCATCCACATGACGCGGCGCTATAGATCCCACTTTAGTGCACGCACGCGTGCATCTCGCGGGATCAAAACACATCACCACAGCAAATAGTCACTCATCGTTCCCAGCGATGCTGGGAGGGCGCTTCGCCTCAGAGCACTTGTGATAGGGGTGCTGGCCCCCGCAACGCGAGCAGATGTGAGCAAAGGGGCAGTCCTTGCGACTGCAGCCCTTGCTCTTGTTGTACGCAACGCACACTTTGAGGCTGCGATTCTTGGTGGCCGTTTTCTTGATCCGACCGTCTTTGCCGAAGCCTTTGCCTTTGCCCCCACCTCTGTGGTTCAAGAACCCGCTAGGCTCCGACGTCTCCTCTTGCGTCGGCTTCGATTGGCCGCCAACCATGAACGGCACGATGAAGTAGCTGTGCATGATGTCCGGATCCTTGCATGCCGACTTCAAAGCCTCCGCAATATCCTTCGCTTCGCCATCGCGCGCCATGCGGTACGCATGCTTGCGGAGCTCCGCCTCGTACATCAACACCACACTCCACACCGGGCAACGACCATCGCCTCCACGGAAACCAACGACTTTGGGGCCAACACATGGTCCGAAAGCTATCAGTGCAGCGCTCCGGCAGCTATGACCTTGTCTGATGCTTGCTCCGCACCATTTCCCAAGCCAGCCCAATGCGACGATGCCGCATGCGAAGCTCCTCCGGGCCGCTGGGAGGTGTGGTCGTGGTCTTGCCCGGCTTGAATCGTAAGACGGCTGAGGCAGGATCTATCACAGCGCTGTATGCCTCAGTCGCTGCATCCTCTACGCTCGTCACGTCTCGGAGGACCTGCTCCAGCTTTTGACCAAGAAGAGACTTGCTCGGGATCTCGGTGTCGCACAAAGAGCCATGCCACGTTTCCACTGCACCTTTCATGGACGCGTGCTCTGTAGTTTGGACCAGCCGGGATTGCACTCCAAGCTTGGATTCCGCCTTGTTCTTCTCATGCACTGACAGTTGCAAGCGACACGCCTCCCAGACAGCTCGCAATAAGGCCATGCTCTGTCTCGAAGTCGCATCGGCGGTGTAGTCCAATGGGAGCAAGTCCTTCAAAGCGGCTCGGACTTCGCTCCGCGTCTCATCTACCCCAGCGAAAAGACGCATGCTGGTGAAACCTTTGGTGTAGACCATCTTTTGCACTTCGGGAGGAACGCCGGCATCATCCATGTGATACTTCAACTCACTCTCCGCCTTGGCAAGAAGATCCGCATCGGAGACGGCGCTCGGCATCGCTAACGCAAGTCACCTCACAGGGGGTGAATGCACTAGGAGACAATAATACAGTTACAACAAGCGGTCCGCATTCTCTGCCGACCAAACGCCGTCTGGGAAACAAAACTGCCTCCCAAAGACGCATCTAGGCCCCGAAGACCGCACAGCGAATCCACGCTGAACAACCAGAGCGGACGGAAGCCCGTCCGCAATGAAACTCGGGGCCTAGAAAGCCTAGATCCAAAAACAAAGTGTCCCTACTCTGACTTGGCTGGGCCTATCGCCCAACCCACTGCCTGCTAACCAGCAGGTGCAACTGTGAGCACACAACACTGCGAGCAGTCACGCAATCACACAAACAAGCTCACGTAGACACGCGCAGTCGCTCATCCACATGACGTGGCGCTCTAGATCCCACTTTACTGCACGCACGCGTGCATCTCGCTCGTCCCCAACTCAGGCCGGCACACGGGCGAAGATGACCCCTTTCACAGGCCGGCGGATTGGTGAGGCCGATAATCCAGGCCCTCCAGACCTCGTTGACGTGGAGACGCGTTGGCAACGTGGAAGCTTTTGTCCTGGCGCCACGCATGCTCCTGGTTCGGCCGTCCATCAAGCACGGCCCGGGCGGCCGCGAAGAGCTCCTCAGTCGCGCGGCGGCATTCCAGCAGGGCGAGTGGCTCAGCTTTTTTGTTGCGCGAGGCGCGCCAGCTGCCCCGAGCATAGGACGCGGGCCCGGAGCCCAACGCGGAGGAGGCCGACGCCCGGCGCCGCGAGCGGGCGTGGTTTCGCGCGCCAGGCCAGTCCTCACAGCTCCAGCTTTGGCCCCGGAAACAGAACAAACGTATGCGGCCCTCACGGGAGCTAGCGCGCAGGCTTGCCGTCCCACGCCAGCCCATCCCGCCGGACACCCTCGCGCACGCGCCAGCCGAGCCCGTCACCCTGACGCCAAAAGCCGTGGCGTCCGCGTTGCGAGATGCGCGCCGCGCGGGCGCACCAGGCCTGTCCGGCATGCGGGCGGAGCACTTCAAGCCGCTGTTGCAAGATATCCCCGCGCAGGAGCTCCTTGTGCACGCCGCCACGCAATTGGCCCGGGCCCGCGTGCCCGGCGAAGTGGCCGCCGCATGCCGCCGCCGTTGCCATGGCCCGATTGACGGCTCTTCAGAAGCTTGATGGCGGGGTCCGCGGCGTAGCCACAGGCGTCGCGCGTGCTCTCGCAAAGCAGTGGGGAACAACTCTCGACCACGCCACGCGACCGCACCAGTACGCACTCCAGTCGCGGGCGGGCACTGACGCCATCGCTGCGACCGTCCGAGCGGCGCTGGACTCGCGCGAGGACGTAGTCGTGGTTTCGCTCGATGGTCGCAAGCAGCCTTCCTGGTCAAGTTGCAGGAAGTGGCGCCAGAACTGCTGCCTTTCGTGCGCATGCTCTATGGTCGCCCCTCCACCTTTTGCTGGTGGGACGCGGCCGGCCGCAGGCGTGATGTCCACTAGGCCGAGGGCTGTGAGCAGGGCGACCCGTTGGCCCCCGCGGTATTTGTCTTGGGGCAACACGGTGCTCTCGCACGGGCAGCAGGCGACCTCAATCCAGCCGACAAGCTGCTGGCATTCCTTGATGACCTCTACGTCATTACGGTGGCACGTCCGGCACTCGACACGGTGACCGGGGCAGTGGAGGCGCATTCTGGCATCGCATCCAATCTTGGCAAAATGCGAGGGCTCGGAGGCTTGAAGGGGCTGCTCCGCCGGGCATGGCTGAGCTTCGGCAACCATGCGCCGCCGACACGGATGGGGCAGCGCTTCGCGTTGCTGAACGACGCAAATAGGCGGCCTACCCGGAGCTCACCGGCGGCGGGCCCCAGCGGCTCGTCGTGCTCGGCTCGGAGGTCGGGGGTCGCTGGAATGGCGGGGCCCTGCGATTCATGCGCGATATGGTCCGCATCCACGCATGCCGCGCGCCGCCAGCAGTGCGCCGAGCGGCCGCATCCGGCTGGGCAAGACGTTGGTGGAGCATCATCTCGGTCGCCGTTCAACAGGCTGCCGAACGGATCAGCAGGCGTAAAAGTCCGAGAGAAAAGAAAAAAAAAACATCACTGCCCACTGGCGTGCCCAGAACGACCAAGACCCTGGCTCTCGGCGAGTGGTGCCCAGTCCCCAACCCAAACCGGCGGATCGGACGGTCCCGCTAGTACCCGTGAAGGTGCCGCCAGCCCTGCTTCCGAGGATGAAGGTAAACCTAGGAAACGGAAGGACACACCAGCATCATCCTGCACGGCCGGACGGTGAGGGCACGGACAGCAGCAGCGCTCTGGATGCGGGAGACAAGGTGGCGAAATGCATCCAGAAGGCGCGCTGATCGCAGGCACGGGCAGCATGACGCTGCCAACCGCGCAGGTCGGGGGGTCCATCGAACTCAACGGGGGGCGGACTGTGCGACATCCCAGGCTGGCACGTCGCACCCCTGGGCGCGGAGGAAGTCAGCAGCCTGCGTTGCCGCGACGACACTAGTGGAGCCGGCAGCGCCAGGATGGGTGCGCGCCTGGACAAGGTTGAGTGGTGTATGCTCGCACCGCGTGATGCCGTGACTCAGCGTTCCAACTTGCAATCGAAACCTCTTACCAAGCATCGATTCTTTGGAGTGCGATGCTCGCTGGCAACCACAACCGCATCTGCACCGAGTTGCTTACAGACATGCGTGTCCCATTTGCTGCCAGATTCTGGGATTTAACACGATGTGGACATCATGACTTCTTAGACGGGCGCTCTGCGCGTCATCGCCATGGCGGCGTGCATCGCTCATGTCGTTTGTGTGCTGAATGCCCCGACTCTTTGTAACATGCACTTCCAAAATGTGTTGCACGGCGCCAGCGCTGGCGAATGCAAGCTCGCAGTACGAACGTTCTGAGTTTGGAAACGCTCTTCAGCACAGACCCCGTTGTCAATTCGTCTCGTGACATTTTGCGCAACATCGTGTTTGTGGCCAATATCTGCTGTGATGCATCGGCATGTGAGATGGGACATGACCCATGATCCATGATCCTTTGAGAGAGCCCGTGAGGACTAGTAATCTGGCTTTGTTATTGCACCTTGTGTGATTGGTGTTGTCTATGCGTATTTGCAAGTTAATATCATGATCACGAATCTAACATACGAATGTGGTTTCACTTCTGAATGTGTCTCCACGGTCGTTTAAGGACATGTCTCTGAACGTCGTCGTTTGTAGGAAAAAAGTGTCCAAAGCGGCAGGCAAGCCCACAAGGATGTGAGTCGTGCACAGTGCCCGGTCGCGTGCCTCAGCATACGGACGGGTGACCTCGAGTGGGACATTGCGCAGCGCGCGGCTGGCACGCGTGCTCGCGCACATGAGCCGGAGGAGCCATGCACTGGGCGTCGAGGAGATGCGGTAGGTGGTCCAGCAAGACCTGCTCCTCCTGCGCGCCGCTCCCACGTGTGTGCCAACGGGAGCAAGCGCTGCGCAGGGATGGGCGCCGTCGCAGGGCACGGCGGCAGGTGTACGCTCGCCGCTCGCACTTTGCACTTTGCACTTTGCACTTTGCCCGTTCGAGTCACGAAGACTACGGTCCTTTCAGGACAAGGGACAACGGTGGGTGTTACGAGCTAATTAATGTGCGAGGCCGTGTCAAACTGTACAAAATCATGTCTTGTTGACGGCCATCTTGGCAGATGAGCTACATCAGACCATGAACTACATCCAGGGAACTGTGACATTATAAACTTATTCAACTCATCATCCCATCGCTTGGGGGGGCGACCAGGTCGTCGTCTCGGCACACTATTGAAATTGTGCTGGGATGACGGACTCCAGGTTGCAGCGCATAATGGCCAAGCATTCTTCGCAGTCAGGTTCATTACGAACCTGTGCTGGTTAGCACTAGACTACGGTCCTTTCAGGACAAGGGACAACGGTGGGTGTTACGAGCTAATTAATGTGCGAGGCCGTGTCAAACTGTACAAAATCATGTCTTGTTGACGGCCATCTTGGCAGATGAAAGGACCGTAGTCTTCGTGACTCGAACGGGCAAAGTGCAAAAGTGCAAAGTGCTGGTTAGCACGATGAACACTGGACCACGAAGGCACAGGATGTTGCCTGAGAGCAAACGATACCCGGGCATTCATGCGTCGCATCGTCTCTTCCCAAGTTGCATCTGCGTCGCGACTCCATCCAACAATGCTTCGAAACATCTTTCGCTGGCATATATCAAGCTGTTCCAGCTGTCGCGCCGTCAGTGCCAATGTAGAAAGTCCGAACAGTGCCGTAGGAGTGACCACGGCGTTGACAAGCTTCAATCTGCCTTTGATTGACATGTGCTTGTTCACGAATATGAATTATTGAACTTTCCCCACGCTGCACTGATACGATGCGCCAGCTCTGTTCTTGATTGGCGTCGAAGGTCGCCACAAATTTTCCGTCCAAGGTACATATGTGTCTCTCCGTCTCGCGCGGGGTGTAAACCCGTGACCTGAAACGCCGTGTCGCTGATGGTAGCGCAGGGTTGCGGGGGCAGCGGCGGGAACGGTTGCAGGCCGGCTCTGGCAAGCGCCTCCAGAGCGCAACGGTGCTGAGCTTCGAGCCGCACGTGAACGCTGCCTGCCGCGAGGGGCCCCGGGTTGTCTGCCTCGCCCACGCGAACGCGGCGCCACGCAGCCGCCGCCCGCCCGTCTGGAACGCCGAGGGATGGGTGCAGCGCACGTGCTCGGGACGTGGGCAGCGTCGAGCGTGCACATGCGTGATGTGCAGAAAACATTGTGTGTGTCCCAATCCATGCCAATGCACACATCAGCAAGCGCGAGCGGGTGCCAACGCCACGGACGCGGGTGCTCTCCATAGACTCCGGTCTGGCGCCGCCAACGGGCGTCCCCATACAGGTAGCCGTCGCGGCGCTCGCTTCCGCGCAATACTATTCGGCCGCAAGCTCGCAGGAAGTCTCCATACAGGTAGCCGTCGCGCTCACTTCCACGGACTACTGCCAAGGTGCGCGGACGGGGACGGCAGTGTCGGCGGGGTCGTGGGCGAGGCCGGCAGCGAAACCTCGCAGCTCCAGCGTCTGCCGCGTCCGTCGACAGCGACAGCGAGTAGAGTACGACCAGCCTACCACCCTACCGCCGACGCCCAGCCAGCAAGGCAGCACTAGGGCAGCCGAAGGGTAGCCCCAGCGCCCCCGTCTTCATCCGGTGCTTGGCGCGCCGTGGAACGCTGCCTCGGCGGGTGCTCACCCGGCAGTGGCATTGCCTCGCGTCGCTGGCGGTTACTTGAGCTGCGGTGCAGCCGTGCAACGCGGGGGATGACCAGGAGCCTCCGTTGGGGGACCTGCTCGCCGAGCACCAGGGCAGCTCGACTGAAGGCACGGCAGCCGGCAGGACCCTGGAATCATGTTTTTAAGGGTGCAGAAAGGTGCGAGCAAAATTCAACATCCGAGGTTTGGTCATCACTCATGGACAACTGACATCCCAACCGTTTGTGCGTCCATATTTTTACGCTGTTTTAGACCAATTTTGGCTCAAGCCATTTTAGCTCAGGTACTCAAGAAGAGCTGTTCTTTCAAGTCTTTCTTTTTTCCCGCGCGGGCGCCACGCGTGGGGGTGGAGCTTGCCGGCCTCGTCCTCTACGCTGTCGTTTGTGGCGACCCTGCCAGGCCGTCCAAGGAGACGACGAGCCCGTCCCGTGATCCTCCAACGCGATGCCAAGGCATCGGTGCCCGTGCGCGCTTGCAAGGCATATTGCGAGGGACGAGTGGTGGCATCGAACATGGGGGACCACGGTGTTGCGAGAGCACTCGCGACCAACCGCCGGAAACAATCGCCCGTAGCGATGCCGCGGACCCCGCCGGCCAATTTCTGCAACGCGGTCAGGCGTGCTATAGGGCGAGCTCAGCCCTGGCGAGGGATGTCGCTGCGTGCGCCAGCAGTTCGAGGCCCTCCTGGTCCTGCAGCAGGACTTTAAGATGTCAATGTTCAGCTCGCATGCCGCTGACCCTGAGCCCTGGCGCGCTATACGCGGCGCGTGTCGCGCAGAGTCCCCCATGGCCGCTGTGGTGAGGCGAGGGAGTTCGTCGGGCTGGAACGCCAAGGTTGGGCGGCAACGGCCGACGCGGCGCCGGGCGCGAGTGCGGCAGAAGTTAGAACTTGACGGGCGCCAGAAACTTGCCCGTGTCGCACCTTGGCGCAAGCGACGTGTCGGCGCCGCTCAGCGTCTTGGGGCACGACGGCAGAGGCAGTGGCAGACACAGGCTCGGCGCCGATTTTGAGCGGTTCCGAGCTCCTTTCATACGGCTCCTGTGCACTGCGGGCTCACGATATACATCGAGTGTTGGCCAACGCCAACTCGAAAGCTATGTCGTGCAGCTTTCGAGGGGTGCACCACAAAGCGTGGCCTGTGACGATGTGATGCAAGTGCAGCGCCCTTCATCGGCATCAATCGCTTTTCTCACACGACTTGCCTGACCTCATACTGGCAGCTTCCGCTTTTGTGTTGCCTCATAGTTTCGCATGTCCGTGCCTTTTGGACTGGTGCTAGTAAGATCTAGTAAGTGTTTGAGCCTAGTGGTTGAGACATGCCGAGGTGCCCCAGCTGCCTTTCGTGCTTGGTGACTGTGGCACAAACCCGCACCCCCCTTCACCTGAATGCTCAAACCCAAACCACTTGCCCAAGTCCTAAAACACAGGAACCTATGAACCTTTGGACTTTCTCCCGCAGCTTTGTCGCGCCCCCTACTTACAGCAACGTTGTCGGTCCGGCGGTGTGTCACCAGCGCCTCCGAGCACGAAAAAGATAGATAGGCATCCAACTGCGCAAGCTTTCCCTAGGCCGAGGACCTCAGCGCACCTCAAGCAAAGGTCCTAAGCGCCGTCACAGGCAACAGCAAAAACGGATCTGAGACGCGCCGGTGGCAAGGGTGATGCACTCTGCGGCCCAATTCTGGCATCTTGGCCACTGGCATAGCAACAGCCAAATCTTGGACAGTGTAAAATCATTTGATCCTGATGAGGGCAATTACGCAAACTGGCCAGTGCAGGCAGTTCGCACACGTCCGCCTCTTCAATCTGATCTCGCCCACAGTGGCTGCAGAGCAACCTCCACTCCACTCTTGCGTCTTACCGCGCATCTTGCCGCTCATGCGTGGCGGTGCAGTGGTGCAGCCGGGATGCATGAGGTCATCAGTGCCGCTCCGGAGTCTGTAAGCTACCGGGATATCGCGAACGGGTTGCAGCAAGCCGTGCCTCTCCAAGGCAAGATCTCAACGTTCCCAGGCCACGGTTTGCTTTGAACCATGTTGAACCTGCGGGGGCATCGGAAGTCGAAGCGCACCATGGCACGTCGAGGCACCTTTCGACAGTATAAGTGGGAACTGCCTGTTGTGCAAGGTCAAAGTTGTCCGATGTCCTGCCTCGCGTGCCTCACCCTCGGCCTCACTGGCGCGCGTGAAGCAAATGGCACCTCGATGTCTACTGCATCTTGGTCTTTCTTAAGCCTTTCAGATCACGCTTGGGACGGCTTCCCATCTCTCACCACATGTGCAACATGGGTGCCGACGCACTCGCCAGGGGCACAGGTTGCGACGGTTGGCCACCTGTCGACTGCACTCACCTCGAACATCCTCGAACCACATGCTGCACAGCGTTGCGCAGCGGTGCAGTCCTCGCCGAAGGCGTCCAGCAAAGAGACTCGCACGGCCAAGGCCAAGGGAGGCAAGCCACAAACGGCTGCCTGCAGGATACGGGTGCCTATGATACGCATGACAGCACCTGATCTCTGCGTGCTTCCGCTATCGAAAGAGTCTTGTGGCAGCTGCATGCAGATATCGGCCTCGACCGCACGCTGCAGCACTGGTAGCTGTGCGGACTCAGTGCAGGACGTGGAATTAGCAGCGCGGAACTTGAAGAACCGTCCTCCTAAGATCCACACCCAAATGACCTCTCGCCACATCTTGATGGCAGCGATTCTGTCTGGCGACAGCACGCATGTCACCTGCAACGGCTAGAGAAGGCGAAGAGGAACCACTGCAGCGACAAACATGCTGTACCGCTAAGACTGTAAGACTAAGTTGTTTAACAGCGTTCAAGATGTGTTCGGGGTTTTAATCCAAGGCCAGGGCCGCTTCCTTCCCCGCTCGGCCTGGTTGAGGTGCTCTACAAGTACGAGGTTGTTTTGCAGTGTGTGTAGATGATCGATGTCCGTTTCACCGAGTCCGTCGCCTGTGGTCGACAGCATGGCAACTGCTTTGATCTTGCCGAACTCAATCAGATGGATTATTACCTTGGTTCTATCCCATTCTAGCTTGGCATGCAACATCAGGTGCCGAACCTCCAGGGTCAGACTTTTGGCAGCCACAGGCCATTCCAGGCCCATTGCAGCAACACCCTCATGCAGGAGGACTGCTTCAACACAAACAAGCACTTTCCCGAATTCTACTCTTTTAAGTCTTGATGCTCTGTCTCTTTTTTGGGAAGCTGGCTATGTTGCCGCAGCCTATGTGGGCACCAGCTGAGTCAGCTAAGCGATCGAACTGTAAGGCTTCGCATCGTACGCTGTTGCTAAGCTCACCGGTTTACTGAAGGACAAAAGCCTGAAAACCATTCGGCCGCGAGACTCAAAGAGGTCAGGCATCCTAGGTCCTAGCTTGCGTTCACTCTGTGATGTCCTGTGGGCCCCCTGTGCACAGAACAGCAACTTACTGCTTTTTGGGTCGCTGGCACCTGGCACCTGTACACTATCTGTACTGAGCCCTGCCAGCAGAAAACTGCCATTAACTGCACCTTTAGTGGCCACAAGGACACTAGCCCCCACTCAGAGGTATGGATGCAAGACAGCGATAGAAACCTTGGACAGGGGAGCATCGAGACCGCAAGGGTGATGCAAAGAGTGAGCACTCGTTGCTTGGGTGGAGCCGTTGTCTCCCATCTCGTCCAAGCAGGAAAGGTGAACTTCTCGAAGCTGCACTGCTCCGAAATCAACCTGCCAGAGAACCGTTTGCTACACTTTCTACGTCGCAAGGTCCGGGAAATGTCTTAACCACATCTTAACCGCTTGCATCCACTTGCTCTGCCGCAGAGTCTGCGGACAGACTTGCGCATGCTTGCACCATTTTACCGAGCTCACGTTGGGCGGAAAATCGGACGGTGAGACATCTGCAATCAATCTATTATCTTTCTTTTTCTGTTTCTTTTTCCTTTTGCTCTTGTTCGCGATGCCAGTGAAGGACCTGCAACAGGTAGTCTGCGAAAGAACTGGCTCAAGCTGCGATTGGAGTGCTCCTCGCCTCTTTGTACGGTAGTTTGCCACCGAAGATGTCCAAAGCACTGCCTCACCAGTTAAAAAATGTTAAAAGACCAAAGTGCTGCGCAGCACCAGGATGCCAGGCCCTGGGAGGAAGCCCCAGCCTATTGTCGCATCCACCCGGCCGTGGCCTGTCCAGGTGGCAAGTCTATGGCATCTATGGGACATGGGAGCACAGCGGTGAACCAGGGCCTAGTGCTCGTATCCTTTCCATATCCTGTACATACGAGACATGGGCCCCCCTGTGCTCGCAGAATGCTGAGATCTCTGAGAGATGCTGAGGCCAAGTCTTCCAAGGATCGGACTCCTCCGGCGTACCTGCCGGGCATTGCTGGGAATCGGGTTCTGGCCCACTCTCAATCTTCATTCCATCGTGCGACACGTGGCGCGCACGTTACTGGAATTGGCGAAGCTGCCATCAGCTTGACAAGGGGCTCCTGTCATCAATCCGAGCAAGTTGCTACCACCGAGCTGCTGCATTCTTGCTATCTACTAAAGCTCACTCGGAATGCGAAATGTTGCGGCTCCTCGATTCCGCTTTGCAGCCCTTCCACGTCGACTCCATGAATAAGGAACTCGCTGCAGTGCTCAGCGAGGTCTTTGAGAGTCTCCTGAGCTCGCCGAACTTACTGCATGCTGGTCATCACATGCACACTCAAAGTGGCCTCAGAGACTTCCAGGTCTGTCCATTTCTGCCAGCGGTCTGTCACTACCTGCAGATGCCAACCAAGCTGATTGCAGTCCATACAGTTGTCTTGCCTATTTTTGCCAATGTGCCGAGAGAAGGGTTTGATGACAACTGCGCTGGCAGCTGCTGTAGTTCGAATGATGCCACACACATATCCAGCATACAAGGAGCTGTGACCCGAAGCTGTTTCAGAAACGCAGGGGTTATTCTCCTTCTGTACAGGTTAGGTACAGACAGTAATAAAGTCGCTTGGAAGTGATAGCAGAGCCCGGCGAGATTCTCAAGTTACAACAAGCTCTCGCTCGGGATCTCCGTAGTGATGTCTCTCTTCGTTGTACAGGTCTCTCAAGGCAGCAACATACCTGGCATGCGCTTTCTGTACTTCGTCGTCAGTGGGAAAGCCTGGCACTTTGCATTCGAACTCAATTGGTGCCCCCATGACCACGTGCACGGGGAACCGCAGTGGCAGCAAACCCCAGGCACCATAGTAGAGCGGGATGCAAACGCCGAAGTTTTTACGAAGCCATTCCCGGGGTGCTTTCATGAAGCTTGTGTACGTCTTATAGAGGTTCACGCACCCAAACACGTAGCAGGGTGCTACGGCTGCTCGCTCCTGAAGGGCGACCTTAATGAAGCCCAGCCTTTTCGATAAATAAACCTCTTCTTTGCCCTGGACGGTGCGGATCTGTTCCTGCTCACCGCCAGGGATGACCATGAGGCTGTGACCTTTGCGCAGGGCGCGGCAGGCCACCGTCTTTCTCGCGTCAATGCACCTCGTCCACAGCGACAGCTCTCGGACCAACGGCAGGTGGAAGAGCACCGAGGCACTTAAAGTAAGAACATTGCGATGCGGCAGCGCATCGTAAAGCATACCATCGAGCAGGATGCGAAAGTCGCTGGCGACGCCGTGTGGGTGAACTGCAAGTACGACTGGCTTGTCAGTTGGGCGCTCAAAGAGTGTAGTGTGAACATGTAGGCGGAGGTGAAGATACCGTCTGAAGGCATGGTAGCCCCACTCTTGTCTTGAGAACCACGGCCAGGCGGCCCCATCACCAAGCTCGGCACGGGAAAGGAAACGAGCCCAAACAAAATATGCCAAGGTTGGCAAACACAGCAATGGATGATACCAGCAGCAGATGGCCAGAAGCAAAGGTGAAGCAAAGCAAGTGATCATCACAAAGTTCCAGTAGAAAGCAAGCGCTAAAGTGTACTGAGCTCCATCAGCAGGATCGCCCCTTCCAGGCTGCCAGAGGACGCGGGGCAGCACGAGAGCAGCGCAGAAGCACGCCAGTGACGTCCAGCGCCAGGAAGATATGCACAAGCAGCAAAGACCTTCCAGCGGGTGGACTCGACCAGAAGACCTAGAAACTCTAGAAGCCCTTGACTCCCTTCGCTGATTCGCGCATGCCTAGCACAGGCAGTTCTCCTGTTTGCCAATTTGCGCTGCATTCCACTTTAAACATTGTAGGGCCGGCTATCCGATGGCCCAACGGTGTGTTGATGTTCTTGAACGTACGCTGCTCGCTCTTTCCATACCCTAAACATTCCTCAGCCCTCAACATCCTTGGTCATCCCTCAACAGCGCCAAGAGCTGCCACCTGGCAAGAAGCCGACGAATGCGAGGGCCACCAGGTGTAAGGCTGGTGTGCACTCTGGACAGCAACTGGACTCGAACGTCACGTATTTCGCCATGGCTGTGGTCAGCAAAACTTTATGTATCGCACATACTGGGGTAGCTGCTTACTCACGTAAGAGGCCGCCTACTCTCGGCCTGATAGTCAGGATCGGATCCACCGGATGATGGCCGGAGTCTATCTGATGAGGTCCAATGTGAATGTGTTTAATTACTAATTTGATCGCGACTGGCTTCACTGAGCAAGTGAACACCTAGACAACTCCTGTGCGAGGGCGCGGCAACATCACCCGCAGCACTACATGGTGGACCCACAACCCATACTGGATAGCCTTGTACACCGGCTTGTCCTTGTCCTGGAAAATCAAGCTGAGGACTCATGCAGCTGGCCAGAGTTGGCTTTCCGACTTGCCTCATCTGGCACTCGTCTGCAGCTCAGGTCGAGGACCAGGCGTGCCCGGCCTTCTGGTCCAGCATGGTCCAGCTTGACACACGTACACCGGACCCTTACAATGACTGTCCTGGTAGGGGCCGGGCCTACTTTGTCGACCAAAGCAGCCAGCCTCTCTCTGTCTACCTGATCTGGGGCTTGTCGCGGGGAGCTGTCTCAACAGACGTGGTGGACAATATGGACACACTTCTGAGATTCTGCAACTCTGCTAGGCACCTTCCCATCATGGAAGACATAAGATGTGACGATCACATGGCTGGCTCCTTCCATCCGCTTTATTGACAAAAAAGGCCCCAAGAGAACACTCAAGGCGCTCTGAGGATGCTGCCTGCATCGATATACTCCATGGCATTTTCTGCAGTGATTCCACCGCCGACCTCGCACCAGAGCTGCCAGGTCATGGCCATGGTTCCAAAGCTGAGTACAGGCTCTTCTGTCCTACTATGTGCCGAGGATCTTCGGTGTCCCGACATCCCAGCCTGGAGGCCACCTGGATATGCCTTCAAAGCTTCGAGAGCCTGCAATGATGGGTTCTTCCCCGTGGACATCTTTGTAGGTGAAGTTGAAAAACTTGACAGGCGGGCCGCGGCTTTATTCGCATCTGATGCACCCAGCATGATGGCGTGCCCGCCGCCTGTGTAGCTTATCAGTTCGAGATTTTGCTGCTCACCCGAAGAATTTCCAAACTGAGAGAGAAACCGAGACCGTCATCGCGGTACCGTTCTGCGAACCAACTTGACGGCCTCGCCAACTCTCAATTCAAACATGCTAAAATAACATGTTAACGCATGTTCAGGCAATCAAACAACGAGAACAAGAAGGAATTGATTAGAAAGATGCTGTGCTTCGCTGGAGCTGAGGCTCATACTGAGTAGCCTCAAAATTCGTCACAAGCGAACTTGAGTTGTCTTTCAAAGTGCCGCCCACGATTTGCTTTACCTGTCAGTGGTGGTTGTTGATTGATAGGGGTACCCTTAAGATCCCCAAAACAGAATAATCCTTATTCTAGGAACCCCCAAAAGGGTACCCCTATTTTCGCACACCCCCATTCGTTAAGCCACTTTTATGTCACACACCTGCCCATTGTGGATGTCGATGCAGGGCCTGCATGCGGAGCGACATGCACACACAGAGGCCGCTTCCTGGACAGGGTCCCACAGACAGCAGCGCTCCTTGCCTGAACTTCATGCGGCACGCGGGGCGTGCACAATAGTGGTCTAGTAATGCAGGAAGAAGACAGATTAGACAGGTGAGACAGCTAGGTGTTGCAGTAGAATGGTATTTATGTGTGCGAGTTCTGCTAACAACTTTGAGCTGGGTTGAGCTGTAGTTGAGCCAACATGACAGTCACATCTGGAGCGAGTGTCTTCAAACACTGCGGCAGCACAGAGTGTTTAGTAGCTCTTTGATTTATAGTCATTGCAATGCAGCTTGAATAGGCAGATCTCGATGGCCAACTCAGGCACCAGGTGCCTGTCCGAACTTCTCCATGAGCACGCTGGCATCGAAGTTCTCCCTTGGGGCGGCTCGGTCATCGAAGCGCGACCGCGCATACCTCATTTATGCGATGCCCGTGGTGTAAGATCATAGGCGCCGAAAGTGGCGAGAGATAGTGAGAGGCTCCCGTTGACCTATTTTGTCCTCTGTTTGCACGTCTTGTTCGCATGGCATTACCAGGCACTGTCTCAGAGCTGAGACAAGGGCTTTGTGTTCATGAGAGTGGCATGGAGCTTGACCTGCACACACAATATCAAAAACTCTTCTCAACTTGACAGTCGCTCTTGGCTTGAACTGCGCCTCTGCATGCTGTCCGTCGGAGGACAGAAGCCTCTGTGACATCAAGCTCTGGGACGAGACCAAATTCCGCGCCTGGCCAGTGCTGGAGAAAGGCGATGCAAGCTTTCGACATGCTTCGAACCCCTCTGTTAGACTTTGGATGATACAGGCCTGGAAAAGCTCAAACATCGAGTCGGCCATGGAGTTCATGCCTTCTTGCAAACATGTTCCAGCATGTTCCGGCAACGTGCAGCAGCAGTTTGGAACAGCATTTTGCAGGAGCATCTGCAGCAACTTTTGGGCGCGCAGGTCACCGTTTAAAGGACGAGCTGCGATTCTGCAGCTCCCTGGACCGATCGGTTGTGAACACGACTCCCACCTCACGGGCCACACTTCTACGCAACTTTGCAACTGGGTGGACACGGATCTCCAGGTTGTCTCAGCGCACGAAACGGGCGTGCAAAGGCCGGAACGCTGGTTGGGTCGTCTGTGAAGATGTGCAAGCCCTTAGCTTTCTTATGCGAACGGTAGGAAGAGCTGCACGTTCTGAGGGGCTGCCTTCATGTGTGCCATCACTGGTCTAGCATAGTCGGATGTTGCGGAGAGACCTGGCCACGTGCACTTCGGCAAGGGGGTGGCAGGGAGGGGGGGGGGCGGCGGGCGCGGGCTTGCTTGGGGTAGCAGGGTTTAGGGTTGGCAGGGTTTAGGGACCCACAGCCCTCAAGCCCTAAGCCCAAACACTGAAAACCTAATTAGACCGTAAAACCCTCCAATATAAGCCCTACAGCCCCAAGCCTGAAACCCTGAGCCTTTAAAAGCCTAGACGCTAGAAGCCCCAAACCAGAAGCCGAAACCGAAATCCCAAAAACCGCCCCACGGCCACACCACAGGGGAAGTACTCAGATCATGACCCTAAAGCCAAAAAGCCTAAACCCTTACACCCTAAAACCACCTAAGCCCCAAAACTCTAGAATTTTCAGCCCCAAAGGTGGGGGTCGGGTCAGGGATACATATTTTTTGAAGGGGGGGTGGTCCGAGTTACCCGATTCAGCCATCCATTAGGAGGAGGGGAGTAGGAGTCTGTCAAGGGGTGCTTCGGGGGGTCCGGGGGGTGGTCCGAGTTACCCGATTCAAGTCTGTCAGGGGGTGCTTCTGGGGGGGGGGGGGGGGGTCCGAGTTGCCGATTCACCCATCCATTTGGGGGGGGGGGGGGGGGGGTACACTCATACCTGATGTATACCCATGTCAGAGGACCCCACAAGACCTGTCCCAGGTCATGCAGGTGACGAGGAAACCCAGAGACGGAAGAGACCAGCAAGGAGCAGAAGACCGGACCAGAAGACCAGGGAATCGGAGAGAAATAGTCCACAAACAACGAGCAACAGTTGAGTCCTAACTCAAGTCCATGTCCAGTTCATGATCGCGGAAGCAATCAACCACCGTTCCCAACGTTCAAACGCGTTATGAACACCAGCATCCCTCACAGGCCGGGCTAGCGAGCTGACAGGTCCTTCAAGGCCTGGCAAGGTCATGCGGGCTCCACGACATGTCGGCTGTGCCAGCGTGGCCTCCTTCATCTCATCCACTTGTGCATGGGAGTGCAGTTTCAGCATGCACAGGGTGAAGTGCATTCGCCTAGGCATGCACAGCTTAGGCGCCAATGAACTCGCGAATGCAACAGACATGCTTTCTGGTGCAAACCAAGATGCTGAGAGGGCATGAAGATGGAGGCATCAATGCCCTGGAACCGCTGCAGCACGACATCCTGTCTGTCGGTGTCCGCTCTGGCGCTTGCTAACTTAACTGACCAGACGCCGCCCTCAGCCCTTAGGCCTGTCAACGCTTTGCTATGAATGAAGCTAGCTGTTTCTGGCCCTCCTTCCCCCCTAATCCCCATGAGTCTGCGACTCACAAGCGCAGGCCACAAATGCTACTGCAGCCACCAGGATCACTTGCGCACAGCTATTTTGAAGAGGAAGCAGCATCCTTCTAGATGTGAACTGTTCATCAAAGATGCATGCACACCACTTCATCCGGCATCTAGACGAAGAGATGCTCAATTCAACGTGACTAGCATTTGACATCTGCCAGGTCCAAGGCATCCGAAGAGTCTACGTCGGGCTTCGTCTTAGCCTTTCTCTGTTGCTCTGTGCTGGACTGCTACTAGCTGCGTTCTATCGGCCGTGCTGGTCGCTGCGTTCAGATCCGAGTGTGCGGGAGGATGTCTCTGCGACGCACAAGACAGTGACCATGAGACCACAGAAGTCCAGAATTGGTTCAGTGTGTGCTAGGAGGGGCAGTGTGTCCTCGCGAAAGCCGTCGACGAGCTGTCGGAACTTGTCGTCGTAGGCCAGTGGGACGGATATGAAATGCGTGTACTGCGAGGCAGGGCGACCCCAGTGCTTTGCAGTTTCAGAAAAATGCATGGCCACTTGTCAAAAAGGACAGAATATGGAATGCAATCTGCCTCCAACTTGGCCTCCTCCTTCTCACACAGTAGCTCTATGAGTGCCTGTCATGGCATCTCAAGTGAGAGGCTTGAAGCATCTTGAAGAAGGTGCCTGCCTTGCAGCTGTAAATGCTGCTCTTTTGCCGCGCTTTCAAGTAAACAGCATCTTCCATCTCCTATTCGTTGCGAAAGCTGCGTCTTGCTGCACTATTTGGCAAACATGGTGCAACATGCAGCTCTTGAGGCCTCACGCTTGGGCACCACGATCTTGCAGCCTGACCTGGAAGAGCCGTGGGAGGTTGCGGCTTCAATTGGCTACATATGGTTTCATGCTGCTTGTTCCAAGCACCCGGCTCCATTTCAAGCTTTTGCTTGTTCCTCGCCTTGTCATTCGCGAGTCCTTTTGCTGCTTAATTGAAGCAGGGGCTGCCAAGGCTGCTGCCCGTGAGCCGACAATAAACTTGTGAAAGATGGCAGGCATCTCCATGCGGAACACCCACTCATCTCCCTGAGCGTAGCATGCCGTATTCCGTGTGATATGAGGCTCTGAGGACTGGGTACATGCCTCGTAAACCAGCTGCTCATCAAGCTCGCCCTCCTGTGAAAGTGCGGGAGCACACGCTGCATTCATCTGACGCTCACGGACCACCCTAATGCGCAGGATTGCCAGCTTCCGCTTGCTTCTTCCAAGCTAAAGTGCCTCTTCCACTTCATCCTCCTCGTAGTACCGGCGATTCCTGATGGGACTGTGTATGGTACCCCTCTACTGCGTGGATTTGCCGGCAAATGCCGGCACTCCATCTTCGAAGTCAATCCTGCCAGGCACACTCCTCGCATTTGAACTTTAGGTTCTCGTCGACAACGAGTTTCCTAGCAGCATCTGGAGTCAGGTGTGTTGCTCAAAAGAGGGCTCCGCCTGTAGAAGGAATTCCCAATTCTGACAACCTCGAACTTTGGATCCTGCAGCATGCGCTGCAGTTCTGCAACAGGTTTAGGGCTTTAAGGTCGTTGATGCTAACGTGTGCTGCCCAGCTCCTCGATATTCTGAGCTAGTGCCATGGCGTGAGCAAGTCAAATCCAACAGAAGGACTCTTCCGACAGTACAGTGTGAGGTTGAGTCGGGCTCTTCTGCACGAGGAAAACGAAGCCAGCTTGGTTGTCGCTTACGATGGCGGAAATCTAGGGAGACGGATAGACAACAGCTGAAATGCTTTCTTGCTGTGCTTTAGTACTATGATCCTAGGTGCTGCATGTGAAGTGGCACATGCGTGGCATGTTGGACTAAGTCACTTGCTGCGCAGCAAACTCTCATTTCGTGCTGCTCCGCCGGCTTGCGCTGTTTTACCACGACCGTCACAGCAAGCCTCTTGCTGCAAAAGAACCATCACTGCGGCACCTTTTTTTGTCTGCTCTCTGACGCTGTGGCGACGGCAGCTGCGTCCAGGTCCTTATGCTGACAGCATGATTCGTGCTGTTTTCAGACTAACTTGAACAGAGCTTGTTGGCTGTCCCGGCACACCTGTTTGCATCTGCGCATTCAATCTGGTGTTATGTATGAAAGTACAGATGGAAATTTCAGTGTCCATGCTGGTCCCGCTGAAGTTGCTGGCTTCTGCACAATCAGCGTCCATGTCGGTCCGGCCGAATGCCGCTTGCTTCTGTGTATCCAAGAGGCAACTGGAAATTGGGGTGTCCATGCCTGTGTCTGCTTCCTTGCCTTAGAAACCAGATGGAAACTTGGAAAACTTGGCTGTCCGTCCCTGTTTCGTCGGTTTTTTGCTTCTTTTGAGGCATGGAAATGGTCCGGTCCGAGGCCATGCATTCAAAATGAAATGGAACGCTGAATGCCCATGTCACCCATGTCTGTCCCACCGAATGTATTTGCGTCTATGCATTGAAACCACATGGATATCGAACTTTTTCATGCATGCTGTGGTACATTCCACATTTGCTGGCTCCGATAATCAAAACCAATCCTGAATCAAATATGGGAATTTTTGGGGGCTCATGCATGTCCCCGCCGAACTTGTTTGCTTCTATGGGTTCAACATCAAATGGATCTTCTGAAGTGTTCATGCCACTCCCGGTGAACTTGTTTGCCGCTGTGTATTCAAGATCATAATTGGCAATTTGGATTTCCATGCCTGTCCCGCTGAGTTGGCTTGCCTCCGTGTATTCAAAACCGGACGAGCATTTGGGTGTCCATGCCTGTCCCCGTCGAATTTGTTTCTGTTGAGGCACGGAATTGCTTTGAGGCCTAAAGCATCCTGCGGCGGGTGCCCCCTGATGAGAGGAGGTCAACTGAAAGAAAAGCGTGAAGCGCTCCCGCTTCTGAGGGCGGGGCAGAACCAGACTAAACCACGGCGGCGCCAGAGATAGCGCGCTCAAACTCGCACGAGTGACGGGCAATATGGCTTCGTGCTAGGCAGTCCAATGTACGCGTGTGGTCCCGCGAGTCTTCCGCTTTATTTCCGGTGTTGGGGCTAGACTTACGACACTGGATGTGCAGCCAGAGCCACGTTTCATGGTACAGTTCTTTATATGGAAAAGTTATGTTTTATATTTTTTTGGAATTTATGATTTATGATATTTTTGCGAATTTTCTATGCTTCTCTTCGATTTCTTTAAACAACTATGATTGGTATGAAAAAATATGCTTTTCGTCGAGTTTATCAAAATTTTGTGACTTTTTGGTCGGCTTTGTGTGTGTTTCTGGACTGAAAATGATGCAAAATTGATGAAAACATAAAACTGTCATAAAACATCATAATTCTTTCATACAATCGACGAAAGCATAATGTTTTCATAAAGAAGATCTTCAAATTTTCGTGAAACCGAAAAAATCGTAAAATATCATAAATCCAAAAAAACTCAAGAAAGATCTCAAATCATAAAATATTCATTTGTTTGGCAACGTGCTCTCTGTGGCTGAATCCAGGGTCAGCAGGCTACACACCTCGACTTCGCGAGACCCAAAAGCTGTGCAGGGAGCACGTCGTCGGAGCCGACGCACGGGGGCAGTCCTTTTGCGTCAGACTTGTTTTTTTTTGCGTACTTCCTATGAGCTTCCGCTTCAGTTGTTTACGCGCAGGAAGGAGCTACTCTCCCGGCAGCACAAGAAGTAGCCTAAGGCTAAAGAGTCAAGGGCGACGACAGTTATGCTTGCACATTCTGCACCACCTATTCGTTCGTCACGCAGAGGGACGGGCGGGACGGGTAGTAGAACTTCACACACGCCTTCATGCAGCATGAGCAGCTCACGACAGGCCGGAGTGCACCGCGCGACACAGTTCCACTCCGCGCATGAACTTCTCTGCGTCTTACATAGCCGACAGTAGAAGACCCCCAACAGATCTGTGTTTAACAGCAGCAACAACAATAACGACAACAACAACGACAACGACAACGAATACAAACCCTACGTGTGAGCCAAGGCCCGTCGAAGTTTCCAAAAACACTCCTTCACCAGTGCACCTCCCCAGTTCCCGATCCGACAGCAGCAGATCCCAACAGCTCTGTGAACCAAACAACAAAACATCTTGCCTGTCAATTATTGATGGCCCCGTCGAAGTTTCCAAAAAGCGCACCTTCAACAGAACCCCCCCGGACCAATCATGTTTCTGGCGTGGCAGCAGAGCCCAGTGGATCTGACAGCGCAGGTCCGCGCAGTAACTTTCTAAACAAACTGCGCAGCCTCATGTAGAGCCATTTCTCCACACTATGGAGCACTTCAGACACAGGACTGCGCCAGTCAAATTCCAAACTTTTTTGTGTCAACAAGTGTTTTACCACATAGTAGAGCCGGTTAGCAATATAGAGCCGGTTGGCCACATAGAGACGGTGAAGCCGTGCTGGCAAGAAGGACTCGAGCGACCAGGCGGTGAGTGATGGCGATGGCAGGCAAGAAGAGCAGCTTGGCCTGGCGCCTGTGTAGGGTCCGCGGCTCACGCATTGAATAAAGCGAACCCTCCGGCAGAGATACTCCCGCAGCGCTCCGGCGCAGAAGCCGTATCCTTGGAGGCCGCCAAGGCGAGGTCCTCTGTCTGTGCCAGTGGAGGGATTTTCAGGGAAGTCCAGCTCGACGGCACAGTCGGGGCTGATCTCAGCCTGGCCATCCTTGGAATCGACGCCGTGCTGATTCTTGCACTCACTTTCCTCCACGATGTGATGGTCAGTGGACCGTGATGCCACTTGCAGTGCGCTGCTGAGCAGAAGCTGGAGACGGCTGTACACCGACTCCAGGGAAGACAATAGTAGGCGTTGCCGTTCTTCCGGCCAGCCACGAACTCCAGTGTGTTTGGCTCTCCGTCTTTGCTGCCATAGCGCCGCAAGAAGGAAGGCTTCACCGACCCTGTCCCGAAGGCGAAGCACCACACTTCCAGCTGTGTGTCTTCCATATCTCTGTCCATGGCGCATCCAGCTGCTTCAAAAGAAAATTGAGACACGGCAACTCCTTTTAAAGTCGGAAAAAACAGCAGTTGCTGAAGAGTCTTAAGTCGCATATGAGTCGGAGGAGTCCAAAATAGCCAAGCCGACCCTTCATGAAAGTGGACAAGGAGCATTTCTCCCGTATAAAGCTTCAACTCTAAACATGTGTTTCTCAAGGTCTGTGAGCCACCGAGTTGCGGCGGAAGAGGAGACCCCTTTAATGGACTATATATGTAAATATACAGGGATTATATGGAGGTAACCCCCCCTCCTGTATTTTTATGGAAAGGCCCTGCTAGGCGCCGCACAGCAGCGATGCCCTGAAGCACTGCAGGCGCGGCAGCCTCTTGACTTCTTGATCCCAGATCCCACGCAAGAGAACGCAAGGCTTTGCTCAGGCTGCTTTGTCAAATTTGCGCCATGTGAGGCTGGGCTGGCCTTGGATGCCTTCAGACTCTCCAGCAGGGACTGGGCATCATCTAGCAGAGCGGCATCCTGATGAGCAGCTTCATGCCCTGTGGGTTCTTCCGCACACGCAGGTTTTTGCAGATGCTCGCTGGGCCTCCACCGGCCTCTTCTCCAGCATGCAAAGGCAAAGCTCCTGGCAGGGAATGCATGCCCAAGCCGGCTGGAGAGCCTGCAGTCTGCAGGCCTGCAGCACGTGGACCTGAAATCGCATGGCCCACCTAGCGCAAGAGTTCAGGGGGGTCCCTTTAAGGGGATTCTGTTCTATTTGGGGTGTAAAAAAGGCTTTTACACCCCTTTTCGGGAAATACCCATTTCGTGAGTTCATGCTTTAGATGAACATTGACGCCTGCTGGTCGGCGGCGATGCATGAACATGCCTGATCAGGAAGCACATGATGAAACAGAGTCAGCAGCAGATAAACACTGAAAATGTGCAGATTCGGAAGCTGGAAAACCTGAATCAAACCGGAACGCGGATTCTGAAACCGGGGATTCAGGAGACTGGAACCGCGAATTCGGGACACTGGACCCAGCTGATTCGGGACACTGGAACGCACAGATCCAGAAACTAGATGGATCCCGAGTCCGGGAGCAGCCCTGACTCGCAAAATTTCGGAAAGCAGGCTTAAAATTGCGGTTTAGGGTTTAGGGTTTGGGGTTCAGGGTTTAAAGTTTAGGGCCAGTTTAGGGTTTAGGGTTTTGGGTTTAGGCACCCCGCCCCCTGCCCCATCGTCGCTGGTGGGCATTGCAACCGGGTGAACGGAATCGACCAGTTGCCTGAATGGCCAAGTCGCCTGCAATAAACAGCCCTCGCAAAACAAATTGCTTTACATGAACGTTGTCATCCCCCAGCCCTCCCACCACCCCCTCCCTAGTTGGGCAATCAAGCGCGTGATTTCCTGAATGGCGTGAAACCAGCTTCCTCAATCGCGATTTCCTGAATCGCCGGAAAACAAGTTCCAGCTTCCTGAATCGCCTGGTTTCCTGAACCTGGTTTCCTGAATCGTGTAGTTTCCTGAATGCTGGTTTCCCGAATCGCGCCCAGTTTCTGAGTCGCGCAGGTACCATGAAACAACCGAACGCAACCGGCCAAACTGGCCTTGATGCGAACTCAACCTGGCAGCGGATGCAGCTGTAGCTTGACATCAACCTCGTCTTCGACCACAACATGACCCTGAAACCCTCATAAGCGCGTGGCCTCTGACCGCCACGTCGAAGCAATTTCGTGCAGTTCTTGATCAGCCTGCGACGAGCAGCCATCTGTCCCGCTAAAGGGTCCCCCCCGTGCCAAGAGGGTGCGCCTCGCACTCCAACATCAGACTGATCAGCTGAACACGGAAGGCCCAAGGTGCCTGTATCCGCGGCAGATAGACTGCAAGGTCAAGAACATTGCATACAGATGGACTGCCTCGAGATGAGGAAATGTGGCCAACAGTTTGCTGGCCAGTTGCAGCTCCTGTCAGCTCTTGTGGAAAACATCGCACCGCGGTCGGAAGGGCATTGCGGCATTGCTGCCTCGCTGAAACATTGGTCTTCCGCCGCACGCTGCTTCTTGCCAAGCTGCCGCTGTAAACGGACAAGCCTTAGCGCATTCGGAAGATTCAGAATGCAGACCAGCCGTACGACATGTGCTGATACATCGGAAAATCACGGAACCCTTAGGCTGATTCCGATGATGAAAAAGGCCATAGTGGGATGGAGTCTGGAAGGCCTCCGTGCAACTGCATTCGCAATCTTTCTCATCTCCTTGCTCTTCTTCTGCGCGAGTATCAGGTATGGGCGGTATGGGCGTCAGGGCGGTCACACACACAAGAAAGCACGGGCGGATCAGTTTGCATCGGGAGAGTTCGGAGTTCACGGTCCCCGATGCCACCCTGCTCAACCGGAGGGACCGAAGCACTCTCTAAACCCTGAACTCGCGCACCCCCCCCCTCCACCCATCTCCCTTCCCCCGAAAGCACGGCCGCTCGAACACCAACCGCCATTCAGAACGAGACTTGGCATTGCATGATCAATACTGTGGAAAGAAACAAACAGCTGGGCCAGTCTGTACTGGTAGGAAATAGTAGCTAAACTCATCAGTTAGATGAGTCAGAGTCTTCTGTGGACCTAGAAGATCTTGAAGGCCAGCATTTGATTCAGGAAGCTTCTTGGCTAGATTCATTGATTTATTGGTTCTGCGGGGCCGGCACACCTGCATACACATCCAAATGAAAGCAATTAAACTCGTTGACTCGACCACCTTCTTGCAAGAACCATTATGCACATGTCTCGGATAAGTCGCGCGCACTCTCTGTCTTTCATCTTTCTCTTCTCTTTCTCTTTCTCTTTCTCTTTCTTTCTTTTTGCGCACCGAGCCTCCCACCCCCCCCCATTCGAGGAGGCCGCCCGAAGGCGTGCGCCACAGGGAACTACGGAGTAGCCGAAAGCCCGGAGCCCCCGGGAAACAACCTCTTGTAGTAGCTCACTTCATAGCGCCCCCTTTCCATTCCCCTTCCTATTGGGTATTCAGCCTCCCATTGCCCCTCCACAGCTTTGTTGGTTTATGTTGCTCACACACCATTCCACTCTAACACATCATCCAGCATGCCTAATCCCGTAAACCTCGCTGTGGGCTGTTCATGGCGGCGATGCTAGTGATACTTTCTGCCCTGGTCCGTTCCCCAGTTCAGACTTGTTTGAATGTGCACTCCGCTTCTTACTGGGCGAGGTCTCTTGTTTGCGGGCTATTGCAATGTTCAAGCGTACAACTCTGCACTAGACCCCCTATTTCTGAACTTCCCGCCTATACAGCACGCTCTCTTTCTTTCTTTCTTTCTTTGGTTCTTTGGGGCTAGGGGCAAGCGCGCCAAGGCGCGCCCCGCTCCTGCATCTGATGATTCTCTACAACCCCTCTCTCTCTCTCTGCGCGCAGCTGTGTCATTCCCTTTGTTGACAGTCTGCCACTGGGGATCGAACCAACTTTGGGAACTTCACCTCCAGCAGGGATTCCTTCCAAACATGGCGAAGAGACACACTCGGCACGGCTCGGCTTCAGGGGTTGGTGGGTAGCCAGGGAGCCAGAGGTAGCCAGAGGTAGCCGAGGGACAGCGTCGGCCGACAGGCTTGCAGCAAAGCGGTTCAGCCTCGGAGAGTGAGGGGGACGAGGGTTGAGAATTCAATTTCGTTTAAGGTTCTCACCATGCCCAGTGGTTCCAGGCGTAGTAGTGATGGTCGTACCTGACCGAAGAGGGCACAGAGAATCGCACAGAAAGTGCACTCAGTCTTGAGGTCCCAGGTTTCATCCCTTCGCCTCTGAGCTAACTCTTCCAACAGCGATAGCTCCTCGCCACACCCACATCGGTCTGCAGCTACTTCAGCTGAAGCTATCAGGGTGCATGGTTCAACCCCTCGCCAGTACTCCAAACCGATTCAATCAACTACGCCTCGGTCAGAAGCATCTGTTGCTGCTCCTGCGAGCAGGCAGGCAGGCTACTGCACAAGTCCAGAGCTCGACGATTTTGTGGCAACTGCTGCGGGCCTGTGATGTCTGAAGAGCTGTGCCTAACAGCTTTCGCCGCTGTGCCCAGGTCTCGCCTGAGATTCAGATGTATGAGCATCTTGTTCTCCCAGCACCGCCCCAGAAAATGAGAAAACAGTACTCAGAAGCATTCAGAAGTCCAGTGCTCAGCTGGACGCCGCTCTTGTGGTTCGTTCTCAACAGCAGCGCGCTGAAGAGCAAATCAGCCTCGAAAATTCGGGGAAGCAGCGCAAAGCATTGCAAGCCCCCACCAGAGAGCAAACAAAAAATATGACCCCGAACGTGTGAGGAGCACCGTGCTTGCAGCCAAGGACACCTTAGCATTGTGGCTACTCGAACTTCTTGTCCGGTTCCATGCGCTCCATGCACCTCCCAGCACGCTGACTTCCTTAACCCTGTATGGGATAGCCTGTTTGGCACTTGCACGCTCTGGGGGCAGCACTGGTGCAGTCCGCACTGCAAAGCAGAACGGCTCTGGAGCTTTCGCGAATTCTCGGTGGAAGCACCTCAGCTCTGACGTGCAATGCAACTTCATGGCGACTCGAACAACTTGAGCTCCGTCATTGTAAGTTTATGTTTTTATGTACGAGGCTAGGCACAGTCTCAGCTCCTGCTCCTGCTCGGTAGCCGCTTCTGGCTGAAGTCTGCACGAACTGCACGGCGATGGCTTCCAAACAGGGTGTCGCTGGAGGCCAAGCAGTGAGCGCCCTGCCTTGTAGGCATACAGGTACAGCGCCAGAGCGGCCTCTGTGCGTGCATGTGGGAAGCCATGGAAGGCAAATGTACAGTGTGACACCTCGACAGAAATGGCGAGCTTGTGCTCTGCATGCACACAGCCGAGGTCCTCTCTGCCGATAGAAATCCGAACCAAGTCTGGAATCAAGAGTCTTGAGGCGAAGCAACAAGGCAAGTCCTGCGTTCCCTCTGCGCTAGGGGAAAAGAGTTGCTGTGTTGCAATCGGGACAAATGCGTACCTTGCGCATCAGGACATCAACAACATTCAACATCAGCGCCCGAATCCCAGTCGTTAATAAGTTCAAGAAGCTCGTCAATGGTCGGATCTTCCGCAAACGCGACATTGAGCTTCTCAAGCAGTGAAGCCATTGAGTTCAAGGGGCAGGATTCCAAGTGTGGGGAATTGAACAAAGACACTTTGGCCCGGGAAGGACTGGGGCGTTGGTTGTTTGGGGTGTAGGGTGTCCGGGTGATCCTCATGAAGTTCGCTCAGCGCAGTCTGCAGGCAACTGATGCTTGTCGAGCAGAAGATCAGAGCAGTTTGTGAGCTTCACTTCTGCAAAATTACCTCTGTCCTATCGACATGAAACGAGATGATTTTCAATGCAGCGCTGTCTTTTCTGCCCCTCTCTCCAGCCGCACAGTCTCGGAAAGGTGCTTAAATGTGCTTAAACCTCTAGGCCCTCACAGCTGCACCTGGGAGCTCTGCATGTCTGGGGGGGTGACATCACAGTTCCAGGGGCACTTGTCAGGAACACGGTGCATGCCAAGAACAAGAGCACTGGCAGGCTTTTTCATGTCCGTCTGACAACGGCGATCAAGCATGGAGTGCAGTGCCCCACTGCTCGCCCCATCACCTCCATGCTGAAGCGTGCCTTGTCTGCTCTGCAGACGTTTGGGCACTGCCCTGCATTCGTGACAACTCTCGACGGAGTTTGCCACAAATGACCCATGGCCATGGCCCTCAGACCTTGGCACGTCTTGGCCAATATTCTCCGAAGCCATCACAGGCGAAAGGCCAAGCCTCCGATCATTGGGATTGGATTTGAGGGTCCGCGCTGGCCGTCTCGTCCTCCACACGGCCGAGAGCCTTCTGGCCATCGCGGATGGCTTTCAGCAGCACGTCCACCTGACTACGTGACTCACTAGAAAGGGTCTACCCGAGCACGGACCGGCCGGAAATCCTGCAGAAACCCGCCGACCTGACGACTTGCGATTCTTCTGAAGCGGCACTCGCTCACCTAACCCCCCGCCTTGGACCGGTCAGGTTCTTGCGTCTTGCCAGTCTTGCCGGTCTTTGCACGTTTCGCTTCGGTGCCGGGACTCTCCTGGCTCTCCTGGCTCTGGCTCTCCTCAACCTCAGCTTAAAATCCGCAATAATTCTATGCAGACTGATTGATATTTTTCTGATCATGCTCCCTTGCCCCCCTTATTGACGTTGGAAGCTGAGCTTTGAACCGTCCTCTTGGGTGCGATCAGAGCGGGTGCCACATTCATGGACTCGGCGATGCCATCCAAGACATAGGACGTATCCTGCGCAGAATCAAGCCAAACAGCGGCAGTCAGCATCTGCTATAGGGTATAGCGAATTCTGCAGCACAGTGCAAGGTCAGCCCTGTTTTGTTGGCAGGCAATACCCCGAGGAATTGAACATCTCAAATGGTCTTACGAAGATCACGAAATATCACAAATGAAGACTTTGAGGACGATGGCACTACAGTGTGTCACGAGCGGAAGAGCTGGGTTGTTGGGTTTGACGGGGATTTCGCGTCGTTCACAAAAAGACGCAACAACACCTGAGGCGTGAACCGCCAAGCGTGACGCAGCTAGCAGCTTATATCCCCAAGTCTTAGATGGAAGATTCATAATTCACAAGTCCATGGTGGAGTGGTGGAAGTGTCAGGTTTGAGTCGGAAAGATGTTGTATAATTAGGCGAATCCTCCATGGAGTGCAGTCTCAACCCGAACTCCATCTCATGCTGTTCCTGCTCGCGGGCCCTTGCAGCTAGATTCAGGCTGGGGCTATGTGTTCAATGGTATCCAGGTATGCCATGCGCGCGTGCCACTAGACATTCCGATTTGTGCGTTAGAGTGAAATGAGCGCTGCGCTTGCGCGAAAGACACTTAGGCAGCGTAGGGGCTGTCCTTCTTCTTGCGTTCCAAGCTCTGGTAGATGTGCTCATCAGGCGTGTTTGGCGCAACCAGGAACTCCACCACCACCTTGCTGTGGGTGCTGCCAAGCCGATGGGCTCTGGCCTCTGCTTGCTCCACTGCCCCTGGCACCCAGTAAAGCTCTGCAAAAATCACTAGGCTTGCCGCGGTCATCGTCACGCCTTCGCCGCAGGCAGTGATGGAAAGCAAAGCCACCCGGCAATTTGCATCTTCCTGGAACTGCTTTACCAGCTCTGGACGTTTTGCCTGGGCAACGCCGCCATCGATTCTGACAAACCCCATGCCCATCTGTGGAAGCTGCTTCTTCAGAAGCTCCGAGATTTCGTCCAACATCAACTTGTGGTGTGCAAAAATGATGACCTTGTCATCCACACGGTCCAGCACTTCGGAGAGGTACTCTTTCACAGCTTTGAGCTTTGCCTTGGCAATCTGCATGAAGACGTTGGCGGCATCCGACTTTGAAGGACCGTCCCCAATGAAGCTCTCCAAATCGGGCCCGACGTCGCGCAAGAACTTGCTATCAACATCCAGCGGCACTCGCTGTCGACGCTTCGCGGGCAGCTGCGACAGGACTTCCTTCTTCTGCCTTCGAATCATGACCGTGGATGTGAGGAGGAAGTTCAGCTCTGCAGCACATCGAGCTCCCACAACTCGACTCACCGACCGCCCACCAGGAAGCGACTGCTGCTGCATGATGCAATATCTTGCGCGGAAGTCTGCAAACTTCGCCGCGTCGGGAAACAAGCCGCACAGCCTGAATCTGGGGAGGGGCTGCTGGCTCAGTATTCTGTTCGATGTTTCTCGTGCTGATACACTGTTCTACTCGCCTCAGCCTTAACATACCTTAAACACCCGATGCAACCAAATGATGGTCGGTCAGCTGCGGATGGAGCTCGTCGGCCGAATTCCTGGTGGGGGTGCCTGAGAGGAGCACTGCTCGGGCTGCGCTGCGCAGCAAGGGCACGAGTGTCTTGGTGCGGGCTGCGCTCCAGTCCTGGACAGCCACAAAAGGTTGGTACAAGAAGGCTCCATGAGCCCAGCATGTTTAACGGCTTTCATTGTTCAGACATTGATTACGCTGCTTAAACAAGCACGCGCTGTGCACGCAGCTGTGTAAACCCTGGTCGGGACCCGTCCTCAAAACCCACGGCCAGGCCCTGAGAATTGGACAGAGTTCGAGATACATTCAGGTACCCACCACCTCATCCGCCTCCCAAAGCCTGCGCGTCAACCCCTTTTTTAGGCCGAAAATCGGAACCCCATGCGCATGACCGGAACCGATGCTCTAATGCGACTATGCCCGTGCTACGAGCACATCAGATACCGAGCCTCCATGCCCGAACGATGACTGCGTCATTTGCGTCCGTGCTACGAGGCCATCCGAAGTACTGGGGAGGGGGTATAGTTAGACCTGTCAGAAATCCGCAGGCAAAAAACAAAAATAGCCACGGCCTGGTACGCAAGCGCCATTGCACCTGCCAAGCCAAGACCATTCTCCGTCCAAGGGTTCCCTGAGCAACCCATTCCCCTTTGAGGGTCTTGAGCTGCCAACCAACCCCCTATGAACCGTGAAGAAGTCTCTGGTTCTTGGTGGCTTAGCATCCGCTATCCCGAGCTCGCAGATTCGCGCTTCTTTGGGTTGACGGCTTGCCGGATTCACAGATCAATGGGTTCGTTTTGTTTTTCTCCGTTCTCCGCAGGTAGCCAGGAGAAATATGCGCTGTGGGTGGCAAGCCAAAGTTTTTAACAGTTTTTTAACACTTGACCGCAAGTTTACCAAATTAGGTTTAGTGTCGATTTCAAGCGCTCCGGAATCCCAGCCAATTTCTGCACACAACTTACGCAATGGCAGTGCGAACTGTTGAAGAAACATTAAGAACAAGTGAACAAAGTTGGGCACGACTGCTCCTTGATGTTGTGGCTCTCGTCGGCAATCACCATTCCATGAGGCTTTCCATCAGGGCGCTGAGTGAACTTCCCACGATTTGCATCCGACGCCAGAAGATTGTATGAGATGATCCACATGCGGCAGTCGGGGTTCAGCTGCTCAGAGCCTTTCTTGATCACCTGCACCTCGCAAGGGCGTAAGACGTCGAGCCATTGCAGCGCCTGTTCCTTCCACAACCACCGCAGGGAGGAGGGGCAAACGACCAGAACGGGCCAATCTTCCCGATACTGAGCCGCGAGGGCCAACGCTTGAAGCGTCTTTCCAAGGCCCATCTCGTCAGCGATCAACACCCGCCCGCACTTTTCCATGCCGAAACTTACACCTTCTAGTTGGTACTCCAGTATTCGTGGTGGTAGTCGGGCCTCTTGGACTTCATCGCCCACGGAGCGCCTGGACTTCTGTAGCATGTTCAGGACCCAACTCGGGATGTGCTCTACTTTGCCAAGCTGCTCTAAACCAGCAACGACAGTCTTGTACTTCAGAAGCGGATAAGTCCAGAAACGCCGGTCAGCTGTCAAGCATGCACCCTCCAGTCCTCCCAGGGTATGCCACACATGCGGTGGCACAAATACGGCTTCCTTGCTGCTGACTCTGTCTGGACGCACCAGAAACTGATCGGTGGCAATGAGCTCGCACACTAGAGTGACGTCAGCCGGGAGCTGGCCTTTCTGGGGCGTGGCAAATGCGCGTGCAGGCGGCGCCGACGGCGCCGACGGAGCTGCTTTGGGAGTCTTCTTGTGCACTCTCTTCAAAAACATGGCGAACTCCTTCAGTTGCCCCGAAGGGTTCTCCATGTTCACTGCCCACGTGCAGTAACTGGCATCAGACAACGCTACATCTTCAAAAGTGCGCCCCCTGTGCTTGCCGAATGCAAAGATGTTGGAAGTCGCGGGCGACTGGCCATCGCTGTTCACCCTTAAGGACATCGTCAGTCAATGTTTTGAGGGCATAGCACCACACTTCTACCGCATCATGAGCGGAAGCCGGCATTATCGTTTCTTCTGTTCTTGTGTCTCTGCGTCCGATGATGACTGGATCTGAAGCCATGCATGGAGAATGGACCTGAATCCGTATATCTTGGCGTCCTGATGACCGGCGGATTCGAAGTGATCAAGAGACACGCGCGCTTTTACACGCACAAACTAACAGCCAGGAGTGCACAAAAAGGAATACACAAAAACATAACCCACAAAGAATCAAAGAACACACAAAGAACCCACAAGAGCCGAGTAGTCAGTGACTTTAGGAAAAATGGCGCGCCTCGTCGTCGTACGGGAAGGGCATCTCCAGGTCCTTCTTTCCCAGCAGTGGTCGACCTGTCTGAGACGGTTTGTAGGCGCACCGGAGATGAGTCAAAAGTGCGACGAGCCTGGGGAGTCTGGGGGGGGTTCAGGAGTTCATGAAACTCAAAAAAACAACATATTTGAGCCCCTTCGTGCCAGGGTGCCATCTCGCGTGGCCATCCTCATCCTGTGCCAAACCTCCGCAGAATTGCACAACATTGCACAGCGACTCATGTCTCTCCAGGTTTCTCCAGGCATTCTGGGGAGTTTTTTTTGTCAGTGTACTTCTAACGCGAGGAGCTTGCAGTGGGAGGCGGCCTTTCTTCCCTCGTCGGTTTGGGTGAAGAAATAAGCCTCAGCAACATCATCTTCAAGGGCTGCTCGTCCGCCATGTCCCTCCGAATCTGTGGCCGTGGCCAGCGCGAAAACCACTAGCACTGCCACTAGAGCCTGGTCACACACTTGCCTCTGACTTCGTTGCATGGATGATTGCGTACCATACATGGTCGTCTGCAGCACGACTTGAGATCAGTGCGCTGGAGCTTGTCAACCAGCTGCCTTGCCAGAGGTCCGACAAGCACTCGGTTGGTTCTTCCCAGTGCTGCTAAAGTAAGTTTGCGCTGCTGAGGATCCAACTGTGAGAGCTGTGCCCCACCAGGTGAGACGCTGCACTCGGCTTGGGGACCATCTTCTCAGACATCTGCAGCATCGAACTTGCAGCCTCTTGATGCCTTCGCTCAAGCTTGGATTCGGAAGCCTGCGACAGCAAGGACTCGATCTTGTCGGCATCTTTGGCCAACTGATCCTGGGACACATAGGGAAGACGCTGAACGATCCCTCCCATGAATCTCTCTCTGAAGCGTGGCCAGCATTCTAAGTGAATTCTAACCGAAGCTGCCAAGCGGTCCTCTGCCTGCTTTTCGGCTTCTTTTATCATCGAGACCACCGATGGGGCCTGCAAGTGGGAGCGCAGGCACGTGCCTCTTTACCGGGGGCATTTCCTCCTCAGTGTTTCTGCTTGCATCTGCCTTCGTGGTGAGGCCTGCAAGCTTCGAATCCAGCGTTCGCTCCTGGCACATTGAAGTGACTCGTGGACTTGGCATACCCGCATATCAAACTTTCGAGGCCGAGGTGGTCAGGGGAACAGATGCACAGCAGCATGCCAGTCCCGGTCGGCTGAAGCCCCTCCACCCGAAGCCACCACAGGTCTTGCCAGCAAAGCCTTTGCACACGTGACTGGACTGCCACTGCCGCGTGTAATCTCAGGAGGCTTGCCTGAGGGACCGGTGTGGCCGCGTTGACCGTGTTGAGAGCGGTGATGGCCTCTCGTCATGTTTTCGTTCAATTGTTTGAGTCCTCTCTCAAAACATCTACTCTCTTGTTATTTCTCCCTGTCTCCCCTACGAGTGAGAAAAAGGGGAGAAGAATGTGAGGGAGAAGATGACCATGCTGCCCAAGATTGCAAGAAGCCGCCGCAAGCCGCCCAAGCCTTGCTTGTGGCAAGGATGGCGTCCTTGCAGTCCCCGGCCACGTCGCCCATGTGCTGGTGCAGGCAATCCAAGATCCCCGCCTCAACAGAAAACGAATTTTGAATGGAATGTTCACGTACGAACTCTCAAATTCTCAAACACATTTCAACGCATGAAAGGTTGTTGCTCACGACGATCAATGCTCCAGCGCCTTCAGGATGTCACAATACTTGTCGATGGCACCACTGCAAAGGAAAGGGACCTCTGCACTTGACGATTCTGTGCATATCCTGCCCTTTGCCCCATCTTTCCTATGCTTGGGGATGCTTGGGGTAGCCCGCGCCGCGGGTCATTGCCGGATCGGGCCAGCTAATGGATTTTGCTGTCATGCTGTGACAGCTGACCCATCCCGGGTTTGTCGCACATCAGTCTGCAGAAATACACATCACCCCATTGTGGCCGCTCCGAACTGAAAATTTCACATCAGCGGCGGAAGTGCGCATCAGGGCAAAGCAATCCCCAAGTGGACGCCAGGTTTCGGTATGTCTCTACCGTATCTTTACATATTTTCGAAAGCCAATCGCCACGCAGACGCTGGAAAACACGCGACCAACGCAACAACCACGCAGACGCTGTGTAAACGACAATGAGACCAACGGCGCATCAAGAGATGTGCCATGGAGACTGCAGTCTCGGTGCAAACGGGGCTGAGGCGCGCACTGACTTCCCTACATCCCGTCTGCAGTTGTCTGAAATGGCCCCACCTTACCAATTGGGATAAAGCTGCCCCCTTGGCACAAGCTTGGTGATGTCAAACTTGTCTCAGCCTCCTGCTGTTCTGCCCAAGACAGTGAACCTGAGATCTTGCCTCCCACGAGGAAAGCTGGGACAAGTCTAGTCTTCGGAAAAAGACGCTTTGGAGCGTGCCTTGGGACAAAGCGAGGCCACCTCCTTTTTTGAGGTTTGCTCGGCAAAAGGAATGTGCTAAAATGTGCCACAATCTGTCCAACATTGTCCCAACTGTGAATTCCAAGCCTGCTGACAGGAGAGGGGTGCCATGCTGGCGGGCTGCATCTTGTGGATGACTGGAGCAACAACCTCCTCAGGTGTAGTACAGCTCAGCTCGTGGAAGCATAAAGCGCCACAGCAATTCCCACAACATGGATGTTTGCGACTGAGCAGATCGATGGCAGCTGATACCAGTACATGCTATCACGAATCACCAAGAGAAAAGAGCGGCGTCCCAGCGCCTGCACCATGTTATCCATAGAGCTCCTTGGGTGCACATCAAAGCAGCGTTCTCTTCACAAGGTCTGCTCTGACCCACTCCGCGAGTTGTTCTGTTGTTGAACACGCGGCTGGCTCCAATGTGAAAGGCCCTTACGGTAAAAAAAAAATCATCTGAAAGTTGGGGGCATCCTTGCATCTCTCCTTGATTCAGGGTCGGCCTGGCCATGGAGTCGGGATGTCGCTGGTGCGTTGCGCTCTGGAGTCACGCTGGAGTCAGGGTAGGATGAAGTTCCGAAAGCAAGCCGTGGCACCTGATCTCCTCAGACGCCTACTGCTACTGTTCCGGGCTGTAGCCCTTTGCAGCGTACAACTTTTGTGCGCTTTGCTCAAATATGCCAAGCATGCCCCAACACCCCCATCTCCACTCCCGATCCCTCAACCCTAGGCTTCCGGCAGCATATCCATGACGATGGGATCAGGCTCTTGGAAAGACTGCGCACCACCTTTTCAAGCTCCCCAGTTCAGAATACACACATATACACACCGTTCCTGATGTCTGGCCTCGGTCAGCTCCAAATTCGAACTGTACAGGTCCTGGGAAAAGCTCACGAACCGCCTGGCAGGAGCTGGACAAGAGCCGCCTCTCAAGCTTCTTTGGGTGCTAGGACCCGGGGTCCAGAATGCGCTGTCCATGGCCAGACTTTGCTCAAGGCGTGATTTGAAGGTAAGGGCCCGGCTTCAGTCCGAAACGGTCCTGGCTGCGCGTCCTGGGCATCGCATCGCAATCCAAAACCGCTTACATGTGCCATCGGTTTGGGCTCATGGAAAGTCGCCTCATTGATGATTTCGAAAGAGAAGCCTGGTTGGTCTCCTCTAACCTGGGTCACTTCTCAGTGTTGCAGCAATGCCTCGCAACGTAAGAGCCCGTAAAAAAGGTAAGGCCGGCGCCAAGCTTTTCAGCTTCTGATCCAGCTCTCTTTCTCTCCCACTTCGGGGCTGCTGGGGCTGTTGGGGCCTCAGTGCCAGTGCCCAACATCCTGGACCACTTTGCCGGCTCTCATCAACTCTCCCCTCGCCCCCTCCCCCCAAAGTGCCCACTTCGGCCCCCCACCCCATCTGGAAGACGCCCGGCTTAACCTGCGAGGCAGTTTGACATCTCCACCTGATGTCCCCAGCATCACAGGGGCCTGATCAGCTGCTTGGAGCTGGTCGAAGAAAGCCTCTCCAGACTTCAAGCTCAAGGTGCTAAAGCTGCTAAAGACAAGGGCAAGTCTGCAGGCCTTGTTAAAGACTGACTTGAAATCGGCATCTGGGCTGCACCAGCTGCTCAGTGGAAAACCTTGCTCAGGGGTCTTCTGCTTCAAGCGCCCCATGATGTTCGCACTTCTGGTCTTCGGTCCGATGATGTCCCATGTGAGAATGGCGAGGTCTGTGCCGGTGAACACCAAGGCGAGTCGGAGCATGTGCCTGAATGGAGAGTACTCAAGTACTTTCCAGCTGTCTCCAAATTGACGCTCGCTTCCTATCCTAAACGGGGAATAGCAGCGGGTCGGGAAAGTTACACCTTATGTTGCACGTTCTTGCAGTACGGTAAGGCATGGAGCTGGAGCTAAAGAATCGGACAGGACTTGCCAAAGACATCTCCGAGAACTTCGGGGGACTGGTGGCCTGACCCTGCTTTGTGCTTTGGCCCATGGCACCTGGCAGTAGCCTTTCTGCTCTTGTTGGGTTCACCTTTTAGGTTTGCTGTTTTGGATGGGGACTTCCTTTTAAGGTTTGGGACTCGAGGGTTTGGGTCCTAGATGGTTTGGCCAACTGCTGCCTTGGCGCGGCCCTGCACTAGACCCTGCCCAACTCTCAGCAAGCCAAGCCGCAAGCCCTGAATGTGAATTAGTTTTTAGACCAAACCTTGCAGCCCCTAGGCCCCAGAAGTGCTCTAGCAAAGGCCTAGAAAGCAGTGATGGACCGCAAGCTCTTTGAGCCATGTGGGTTCGTGGTCTCGCTTCATGCTGCAAGAACTCGGCCATTCAGGCAGGGCCTTGGCGGCTCCGACAGTTGGCGAGCGCCGACGAATCCTAAAACTACTCTTGCACGTCAATCATCTTCATTCTGCCCTAGATCTGACTTCAGCCTCCTGGATCGCGATTCATGATGCCGTGGTTGCTGAATGTAGCTGTCTCATGTTCTGGCCGTCTTCGACATGTATGAGGCTTGCAGGCTGCGGGATGCTGCGGGCACTTGCGTGCGGATGCCTCTGGAGTGCCACGCAGCGCGGCTTCTGGAGAAACTCGCCACGAACCCCGGAGTGCCCCCTGTTTAAGCTTCCTTAAGTCATGGCCGCTTTGGGACTCTGCTCTCAGCTTCTCGAAGCGCTTCTTGAAGCTTCCGCTTTCCAGCGGCCTGAGGCCCGGGGCAAGGAGCTCACATGCAAATCTTGAGAGATCGAGCAACTCTCACACAAGTGACTTTCACCCCCCCCCCCCCCCCACTTTGCGGGCCCTGCCTTCTCCAGGATCTCTGCCGTGACTTCGCAAGCACCGGGCCCCGGGGCCTCGGCCAACCCTGCAAAACCCTGAAAACAAAAGGGCATCCGCGAGCCGAGCCAAGCCGACCCGAGTCGAGTCCGAGAAGCCGTTGCGAAGAAGTCACATGTCGAAGCTCTGTCGGGGAACTCCTGAGGCAACTTGACGTGATTTGACGTGGCCTTGTGGGCCTTGATGGCATCTTGATGGCCTTGTGCTTCCGAATGATTCGGGAAGAGCCCGCCTTCAAGTATGCCTCCTTCCACCCGCGGATGAAGTCGCTTGAGGATGCGGATTGTACCAGGGCCTCAACTTTGCTCAGAAACTGACCAGCCGCTGGAGCAAATTTGATCAAATGATGTTGAAGAGAACCTGGGATGGCCACCCACACGCTTCCGCCGAAGCCTGCGCCGAAGGCCGAGGCTGCGACGGCTCCCTGCCTCCGCGCCTTATTTTAAAAAAAGCAGCGCCATACAGCAACCCATAACACAAGTGCTCTGCGTGCGCTGACAGATGGTGTGCCGACAAGATCTGACACTGACAGGTGCTTCAACCGCCCGTTGTGCAAAAAAGGTGCTTCTGCTGGCAGCCAGCGCGTTTCAGGCACGAGGTTCCTGCTCTCGGCACACTCGACTCGTAATGACTTGTCGTGACGCTGACTCGCAGCTGTTGTAGCCGCACTATCTACCTGCTAACAGCGTGGGAAGGCCATTTGCCTCAAGCCGGAATCCCCAGCACTCTGAGACTTATCGACCTGCACCACAGTCCATGGCCGAAGCTGAAGTAGCTGAGTCCATGAAACTGAGTCTCCAGCCAAATCTCCTAGGCCCCTCTCATCCGCTGCAGCGAAGGCCTGCTCATGCAAAAACCAAGTGGGCAAATCTTTGAAGGACTCTCGTCCGATGCCTCTGCAACCCCTGGCACACATTCCTGGCAAAAACATGGCCACGATTTCGCCTTCACTGATACCTCCCGCGACCAATCATAGATGCCTCATTCTCAGTGAAGAACTGCTTAAAGCGCGTCTCCAGCGCCCCTCCTGTGTCAAGATTTTGATGCCCACGCTGACTGACTCATTAAAGATTGATGGTAGTCTCTTCGCTGGCTTTGATGCCCGACGCTTTCCGAGGTCTTTCCAATCAGAACTGCCATCCCCTGCAGCGTGCGCCTGCCGGCTGGGAACGAAGAACGGCCGCTATATGATCGCCTGCGAGAAGAAAGTGGGTTGTTGTGCACAGCTCCTGTGCAAAGAAAGGTGTGCAGACGTGTGCAGGGTTCGCGCGCATGCACGCTGTCCGCCACCGCAGCGCTGGATACAGGTGGCCAGATCTGAGCAGTCCTCATCTGATCAGCTCGGCTTCGGCTGCAAGTGTTTCTTTTGCCAGTCAGGCATGCACCCTTCAAAATCCCACCGCTGCGTCCTCGTTCCAGCCTGCATGTCACCAATGTGCTGTATTGAATTGGATTGAATTTTGCCACAACGCAGTCATTCCGGAGTTGCGGGCCTTCAGCTTTTGCGACAGCTTTGCCAGCGGTGAGGGCCAGCGTTGCCGCGTCGTTGTAGCTTTCCATCTTGTCCCTAGCGGGTGGAGCTTTAACTTGTGTATGCCTGTGTTGGTCCTGCCTCCCCTGTTGAACAAAGATAGCTGCATCTAAGCTTGTGGCCCTGTCTTTTCTGCCAGAAGTCCACTGGATGCAACGACAAAGATAAGATGCTGAGGCATCTTGATCACACCTTCAAGCAGCCAGAACCGTTTGAGACAAGCAAGCGGTCCGAACTTTACAACAATCGAACAAGCACGTGGAAATGGCACCCTGAAGCCTAAACAGGGCCTAAACTCTAAACCCTACCTAAACTGGGGACTGCTTGGCCAGCCTGGCTGCAAAAACTTCCCGCCGCATGGTTTTCCGTCGTAGAGGTACACGTCTGTTTTTGAAAACACGCGTTTTCCCATGGTTTTTTGTATATTTTCAAGGCCTTGGAACCTCAAAAAAGCATGCTCCGTTTGTACGCCTCGAGTTTTTGCACAGTCACGGGCGTCACATTACGAGTTGGGGAGGTTGCGAGGAGCAAAAATGCTGGCATTTGCAGTGTTTTGGGGTTCTGCAGGCGAAAAACCAGCGTTTGCAAAAAGCCCGGAATTTTATTGTTTTTTGGCATTGTAAGCGTTGTTGGAACATGTCTGGGTGGGATGGTTGCTCACATGTATGTAGTAGTGTCTCATGTTATGACAGCATACTCTTATTTTTTTTATGCAGTGTATCCGCCGACCCCAGCTGGAGCGGGGGCGGCGTCAGTGAAGACCCATAGTGCTCTCCATTCCCTGAGTTCGTTCCCGCGCATGCCCAAACCCCCGCCGCTCGACCCATGGCACCCATGGCCTCAGCACGCCCAAACCCTCGCCGGTAGCCCCCAGTGCTCCCATGGCACCCATGGCCTCAGCACGCCCAAACCCAAGCCGGTAGCCCCCCATGAACGGCCCCATGTCCTAGACCCGAAGCAGTCCCCGACCCATCATGTGCCAGGTACGAGGCAGGCCAGCCCCCCATTGGCCCATGGCCCTCATGGCCCCCATGGCCTCATGCATGGCACGCCCGCCCGCTCCGCTCCCCTTGCCCTCGTCCGACCCATACGAGGTCTATGGCCAGCATGCCTGCCCCCACGCCCCCCATGCAGACCCTAAGCTGAGTTTTAAGGGCTCCGGTGCACCGCTCGCTCCGCTCCCTCCTCTGCATCCAGTGCATGCCTGCCCCCTCCGCTCCCCCAATACCAAGTACGCCATGCCCCATGGCCCATGACCCCCATGGCAGGCCAGCCGCGACGAGGGCTGATAGCCGCGTCTCGCCTGGCGGTCACTCAAACCCATTGGCAGCCGAAATTGTAGCTGCACACCGAGTAGGGATCCCACAACGTAGTCGGAAGACCAGCGCTTGCCCCTCAGGCCTGCATGCCGGCTGCGGGCCAAAACACGCTGCAGCTGCTGCCGGCGACTTTTCAGCACAGCAGCCTTCGCAGCCTGCCGCCTCTTGTCACGCGCGGCATTGCTTTGCGGCGACATGCTGCAATTTGCAACAAGACTACTCTTTGCACTTCCTGTGTACCTCAGACCCTTACATTACCAAATGCATGTGAACGCCGCAGATGCGTAGCAGCACACACTGTCCCGAAATGGGCATGATGCCTTCCTCGCTGTTTTCTGGTGCTGTTTTCTGATTTGACCCTTGCTGTTTTCTGAGGCATGTGCGTCTGATTCAAGGTCATGTCCCGAAATCTCGTACCTTCATGCAGAGCAACAGTGCTGGCAGAGCCGGCTCCAGCAATTTTGACATCCCGCGCATCAGGAGCAGTCTGCATGACAGGCATTGCTCGCGGGCCTTGCTCGCGGAGCAATGGACCGTGCAACGCTGTCTCCACGCGTTTCACCGTAACAGCGCTTGCCTGTGCTGACCTGTGTTGCTGCTGTTTCCAGAAAAGCCTGGCCGTGACAGGGGCTCCTTGCTCGTGCCTTCTGTGTTGCCAGCACACTAAACCGCCAAGTAGTCGTGCCACAAGCGACCCAACTAATGAGCATCCGTCAGTTGTGCCAGACTTGCCTTTCAACAAGCCATACTCCCATCCTGCTGTTTGCTCCCATACTGCTGTTTACCCAAGAATATATATATATATATATATATATGGCTACTGGATGGTCCTCGGGGGTCGGCAGCACTGGCGGCAACCATTAAATATACTCTGCACCAGCACAGAACTCTTTTGTTGGCAAGCTCGAGGGTGCAGGTTTGGACTTCTCTAGCTCACGTGCTGAGCTGGTGCAGGCGTTTTCGGGTTCAGGGTTCAGGATCTCGGCTTAGGTTAGGCTGTTTTTCAGGGTTTCTGAGAGTTTGGGGCTGCACTTGTTTGGGATATCAGGGCTGCACTGAACTTCAGGACGTCGGGGCTTTTGCGTGAGGACGGGCAAGACGATGGACGTAACCACCCCCCCCCACCCCCTCGAAGCGCAAATGTAAATTCGTGTATTTTACCTGACGGTTATCCATGCGGCAGCAAAACTTGGTATGATGGATTGGGAACTGATGCAACGCATCCGTCTGGAGTTTTCGTGCATCCCAGGATCTGCTGGGACACGCACCCACCCCCATCCCTCCCGCTCCCTTCTGCTAAGGATGGATGCTGAAGTCAAGGGCGGATTTCAAGAGGAGGTATTGACAGCACACACTCAGACTGGGCTGGCACTGGTAATGAGGATGCCGAGATGACAAGAACATGCAAGAACTCCCCAAGGCTCCCGGGGTCTCGCATGCTACGCAGGCTTGGCAGGGGATGTGGGTGCCACGGGCCAAGGAGAGGCCACAAGCCGGGAGGGCACCTCCACCAATCATTCTCAAGAGAGGAGGCGCAGCAGCGCAGCAACTTGACCACTAGGAACTAGGAAACTGAAACGACCCCCTAAGCTCCAAAAAGCTTTCATCTTCAGCAACAGTCGTGACAAGACCAGGCCAGCCCAGTGTGGAAGGCATGCAAAGTGGCTGGTCAACTTGCATGAGGACCCTGCGCTCTAGCCTTGTGGGCTTGTAGGAGAAGACCTTCCAAACGGCACATGGATTTCGTGAGACTCTGGCCTAGAAAAGGATCCGGGCTGGTGCGAGCATGTGCGAGCCCTGCCTTCAGCATGTCCCTTTGGGAAGACATGATGGCGGTGTGGTCCTGGCTTGCTGCCCAAGTGAAGCGCGCACCGCTGCGAGGATACGGCACGAGGCCTCACTGCCTCCAAAGGTTCCCACACCTCCAAAAAGGCCAGATATGGCAACTTCACGCACGTGCATATGCACGCGCGCGCATGCATACCAGAGCTGGTGGCCTCGATCCCCTGCCAGGTCACCGCATGACCTCCAAACCACGAACAGATTCACGGCAGCTCGTGCAGGCTTCAACGTCGAGGTTCAGGCTGACCATTCTCAATGCAGCCAAGGTATTCATAGAAAACCTTGGCATGAGCAGGGGGCCTGGGGCCTACAGTGAAACGTAGCGCGAGGAAGCGCGACGATGACCGTGCCTCGTCCGTTGGCAGCGCCGCCCGGAACCTGAGGCTGCGTCTTGAAAATGAACCCAATATAACCCAATTCAATCTCCGAACCCAATCCTCCAAGATCCTCCAATATCCTCCAATAGTCTCCTTGATGGAGCCCTTTAAGGCCGACTTGAGATATGTTGAGGCGGAGCGGCTCTGGCCGCTGGCGCAGCTTATTGCGGGCCTCGCAGCAGTGATCGAAACATGTAGTTGGAGAGTTGTCGAAGGTTGCGGAACGTTGCCGATGCTGAGCTTGGAGCATCCAGGACCATGAAGATTGCCTCACCAAATATGTGAGACGGGCAGGAGTTCTTGTAAAATCGCTGCGCTTTCGGTTTGATGCACCGAGTATTCAAGCGGGCGCACGCTGTGTTTTGGCTTGTGGTCGTCATACATGTTCACACACACACACACGAAACACAACTTCTCCGGCAAATGCCGGGCGATCCCTGCCGGAATCCGGCAAGGTCATTTGCCCTGACCATGCATTTCAAGTCTTCGTTCTTCTCGAAGCTTCGACTCTTCGACGCTCAGAAAATGACCACCTTGATATATCGGCGGTGGCTGTATTACCAGGCTCCGTCCACAATAGTTTCTGAATCCAATCTGCTCATCTTCTAAACTAAGAACGCCACAGTTCGACGAAGCAAACGATCAAACAACCGAATCAAAGGATTTGCATGAACTGAAATTCCAGTAACTGCACCTGTTCTTGGAACTTCTGGAAAAAACTGAACGGTAACTTTCATTGCCAACTAAGGGGGGCCCAGGTAGGCTGCCTAGATGGGTGGTCCTCACCTCCTTCCTCCAAAACGGTGCTCGTAAGAGCTTCCGCGCGTGGCGACATGGCAGTTGCTAGGGCATGGACGCAGATCAGAGCTGATGAGGTGCTCATGCCTGGCAAAGAAGGCCACGTCAAAGCCCTCCCTGTTAACAAACACTGCGACTTGCACAGCTGGCAGCAAGTCAAAAGTGCCTGAGGCAGGAGGCAAATCGCATGCGATGGCAACCTTACTGATGGATCCACCATTCAGCGGTAAGCGGATGGTGAGAGCAGCAAGCCTTCCAACATTCTGGGCCTCGAGCATCGCAGCCTAGGAGTTGCTCCCGTCCGAAATTCTGCGAGAGCCGCCTTGCGGCCTCTGAGGGATCGAGAGGCTGCCAGGCAGCGGAGGTGTAAAGTTTCAATGGCTCTTGTTGGTTAGTGCCCGATCGTTGCGGCGTGGCATGTGCCTGTGCTTCTTGTGGGGACTGAGGATCTGGCGGTTGTGATGTACAGCGACCAATGGTTCGCACGCACCTGGCAACATGCACAAGTCATGCGCAGCAATGCAGCTGTAGCAAGATGCTCACCAGAGGCCCGCCATTCGACAGCAAGCTGGAGCAGCCTCGACGTTCGCTGTCAGAGGCACTTCAACAATGCCGTCCTGCCCAGAGAGCTGCAACTTGATGCTACTGTAGGCTCCAATATGCTACATGAAGAAAGGGACCCTTACCCTCTGGAACTCTCTCTGGCGCTGCTGGTTTGACCTTGTCACCTGGCTTGAACTGCAGGCTGGCCTGGATTGAAAGGACAGTCCCAGCATTCAAGGTTACTTCCCAAAGCTTTCGCAGCAACGTTTGAGCTTGGACTTTGGCGGCTCTAAGGATGGAATCGTCCCGATCCGTCGCCACTGCGCAGAAGCCGCGACTGGCGAAGCTCGGAAAGGAGTCCACACAGTCCACAAGCTTCGCAATCCACATCTTCAGAACAGTTCATGTCCTCTCGACATCTGGGACGCAAGCTTGATGGCGCATATCAAGGAACGCCCACCAGCATAGTCGGTGTGCTTTCCGACTACCTGTGTTGCAGTCTCTTCACTTTCAAGAACCCTCCTCTGACTTCTTGCATCCTTCTTTTTGGGCCTCGATGCGGCCTGGAATCCAAATGACTCGACAAGGCCTGTCAGCCGCCACAAAGCAGCAAAAACAGTCGTAGAAACGACAGAAAACAACTTATACAGTTGAAGCCGATTAGACTCACTCATTAGACGGCTTCTGACATCACAAAGCCGGATGGAGGAACTGATCCGGAGTGGTCAAGGGTTAACGCTATTCACGCCGACGGGATTGAGCTTTCAGTAGGCTTGCATTCAGCTTGCATGCACAATAGTTTTCCACAGGCTGCTTTATCTGAGGTGTCAGTGCCATCGTGCTCTTACTCGTTCTTACTCCTTCATGCACACGCAGTGTGGGCAAGCACCGGCTGATGAGCCCCAGGCGCTTCTTCCTGAACGCCGAGATCGCGCAATCTCTGCGCAGCCTGCAGTGAGTTTGCAGGCTGTTTAGGTAGCCTCGCATAATCTCGAAGATCTGCGGTGTAGGACTACCTACATTCCCTCCCATGCAATGAGGGAGAAGTGACAGCACGTCCACCACAGTCAAGCTCAACATCCAAACACGACGCTGCCCGCACAGCGCCTGCACAATCAGGCTAAGCTTCTCGGCAAGCCACCAAGGCTGAGCTCCTTCTGCCCGGTCAGCTTCTCACATCCACTCGTAGCAGCACTACGTTGAACCGCTTAATCATGGAGACATGGCGGACATCTCGTTTTGCACCGCACCCCCGCGTTCTTGCCTCAGAAGCTTAGGAATCCACGAATCTCGGAAGGAGCCACAACGTTTTAAATGTCGTGACCGGTTTCAGTCAGTCCTAGGCTGGTCGAAGGCGCTGTCGAAGTCTCTGTGGGGACTTGACGATCCAAAGCGCAGCAGATCGGAGTCGTCGAGCCAGGCGTTTCAGCATCAGAAGCAGCACTGTTCCGGAGACTCGCAAGAAGAAGACCATGATCAGGAGGGCAAGCGAGGGAAGGGCCCGATAGCGCTGGCGCTTCCACTGGCTCCGCATGATGAAGCGCAGCGCGCGGCGCTCGCGCTGCGCGCGCTGCTTCTGGAGCTTCTCGAACTCCTTGGAGCCGGCTGGCGGGTCCTTCGCGATGCTCCGCGCCGAGCGCGCAAGGCGCCGGACGTCCAGCTGTTCTGCAAGCCATGCGGCCGCCTGCTTTCGCAGCGACCGGCCCTGGTTGGAGGCTAAGTAAGCGAAGAGGGCCGTGATGTCCACGTCGTAAGCGAGTCGTCGCAGGCTTCGGCCCTCACTTGAGCCCAAGAGGCCTTCCAGAGGTTTGAAACCGCTCTCAGAAGCTTCCGGAGCCTCGTCATCTTCCAGCAAGCTCATCTTTGCATCCTCGTTTTGGGCATCCTGCTCCGACGTCTTTAGCAGCCCTTCCAGCTCATTCCATTTCAGTTCTCCAGTTTCTGTCAGCACCTTAGCTCACTTCAGCGCAGGGCACTACATCTTAGACTGAACTGTCTCGCAAAGGTGCACTTGGCTGAGAGGAACAAGGAGCTGTTTCTGAGCTGCTTGTAAGAAGACGTAAGGAAGACGGCTTACATGAGACACGTGACGAACAGCACACAAGCTGCGAACTGTCCTGCACCTGCCAGCTCAACCTATGACTATGGTGGCTATGGCAACGGATTTGAAACATCCTGAAGCCCACAACTCCCGGGAAGCACTAATCGGCCGATATCGATCTTACAGCGAACTGACAGGGAAGTACCGTGCAGATCCGTGCAGTATATGCCGTATCCAAGTGGTGCGAGCGGCGTTGTTCCGGAAAGCCGTCCGGGAGGCGGCAGTCCGTGGCGAAACGACGCGGCGCAAAGTGATGGGGAGGGCCGTAGTATATATATTGAAATCTGGATCGTATTGTGCCGCGATGCCCTCCAAAGTCACAAAAGTGCGTGTCATCAGCACCACGTAGTCCGGAGTTAGCATCAGAAATCGATCTGACAAGCGTTTCAGCGCGGCGGCCATGTCACCAAAGCGCGACTGTGCGTCGCTGTCATCTCCAACCTCTTCGGTAAGGGCCGCCACGAACTCATCAAAAGTGCTCTCCACCCACAAGGGTCGTGTGCTGTTCGGCCGCATATTCTTTTTGACCTGAGGCAGCAGGTCAAACAATGGAGCAGACGAGGCTGCGGTCAATGATTCCGGATGCCTGGGCCTTACCCTGGCGGGGCCGCCATCTTGAGAGGTTGGGTCCGAAACTGTGGATCCTAAACATCCCTAAGCCAAACCCCGAAATCGTGTAAATCGTGCATCTGCAACCGTAAACGCAGAGTCCACTGAAGCCTTCAGCATCACAAGCCTTCACACCCCAGACCCCCTCTTGGAACCACAAACGCTGGCAGTGAACCGTGAACCTTACAACAGTCTTGCAGAAACTCAACTTCCCCCAGAAGCCAGATGGGGAGACGGGAAAAGCACCGGAAAAGCAACCTCAAAACCCCTTAAGAGGACGCTCTCAGCGCTGAGAAGCTGGGGCCTCGGGCAGGGTTCGGCACAAACTCGATCACTTGCATCGCAAGTGCGAGCTGGGTCCAGTTTCGAGCGACGACGCTCCGTATTCCTTCGGCAAAGCCTTCCATGACTTGGGATGACACCCTGTCCATCAGCCCGAAATCCAAGAAGCATATGCGCCCGTCGTGCATGTACTTCAGGTTACCCTCGTGAGGATCTGCGTGCACGAAGCCAGTAATCATCAGCTGCACCAGACATGCCTCTGCTGCCAATCGAACCGCTCGGTGCCGAAGCCTTTCCGGTAGGTCCTGGAAGTCAAGGCCGTCTGCCCACTCTGTGCTGAGCACACGGGCATTTCCCGCTGGGCCTGTGTACTCGCGCACCCAGGCCGGCGCGGTGACGAATCCCAACCACATGTGTTCGCGCACGAAGTCTTCCATGTTCCGCCCTTCATTGTGGTAGTCAAGCTCAAGAAAAACACCACTAGCAACGCCATCCGCAAGCTTGGCGAAGTCGTTGAAGGATCCAGTGATGAGTCTCTGAAGCTTCAATCCCAAGAACCAGCAGACCCAGTCACATGCCACCAGCCGGGCTACGCCAGGCCGCATGACCTTGACGGCGATGTCTCGTCCATCTCGCGTGGTCGCCTTGTAAACCTGTCCCAAACTAGCAGCTGCCACGGGCTTGCTTGAGAAGGACTCGAACAATGGACTGCAGTCCTCCTCTGAAAGCCCCTCGATGCCTAAGCCCTCCGGGCACACACCGGGGGCTAGAGGGCCAGTATGATTCAAATCATCCAGGACGATGCGATGGGCTATCTCGTCAGCGAATGGGGCATTCTTCGATTGCAACGTCTTGAGAACCTCCGCCGCGTCCTCTCCCACAATGTCCGGACGTTGAGCCAAGGTCTGACCCACTTTCACGAACACCGGGCCGAGCTTTTGTAAGCTGCTCTTTAAGTGCTCCTCGCGATTCTGACCTTGCGGGCTTGTCCAGACTTGCCACGTCGGCCAGAGAACCTGGCCTATCTCGAAGAAGCGTCGCAGGATCAGGTGGGGCCGGAAGCTGAAGAATCGGAACATCCTCTCTTTTGAGAAGCCTCCGCGAAGAAGCTCCTCGTATTCCTCGTCCCTCTTTTGCTGCTTTAACCAAGCCTCCACTGCAGGACTGTGTTGACTAGAGCGGACGGCACGCTTTGGTGCCCTGAAGCCGTCATTTTTCTGACACCTCCTGTACCCGACAAAGCTGGGAAGCCTTAATGTGGCAAAGCTCAGGATGCAAACGCACACCAGAAGCCGCGTTTGTTTGCCATGGCGTTGGCTTTGGCAGCCCATGAGTGTCAGATTGTGTTAGATTCATACGACCTCACAGTTCTTGTGGACGGGGGGACTTCCAGTTTCGCATCTACTTCAGGCAGCGCAGCATCATACACATCAAAAGAAATGAATGTGAGATCTGTTCTGCCATATCTCTGTCATGCTCATCAAGCTGACAACTGCACCAAAACCGCCTCCTACAAGCCCAGTGTTGTGCCCAGCAGATGCTCATGGTGGCTTAGCTAGACTGACATGGCGGGCGTGAGATTTCGAGCATGCGCATATGCTGCAACTCCACAAACCATTTCAGCTCTTCAACAGGTATTCCCCAGAATGTGATAACGCACGTTTTCAACGCCGACAACTGAACTCCGGCCCCGTCCTTGTGCTTCAAGCTTTGATTGCTGGAGGTTAACCAGCCTCAGTCAGTGACATCACTTTCATGTGCGCACCCTCTGCGCTGTCATGCGCTTCATCTCCCGTTGAACACGGGTGGAACTTTGCTTGGCATAACTCCGCCAAGGCCCTCGGGCCTAAAGCGTATTACAAAGTTGTCAGACGCTGGGACCTCCAGGGACCCCGCCCCCTCCAGAAGACCGGCGAGAACACGCACAAACCAGCTCCCTAGGTCCTAGGTGGTTGTTGGTCAGGAAGCCGCTTTACAGAGGCCTAGATGTTCCACAAGCGGTGTAGCCCTTAGCCTTACACACTTCTGCCGAGACTCCCAAGAAGGTGTCGATCGTAGCCCCTCTCAGGGTTCAGGCAAGGTTGGGGCTTCAAGTCCAGTGTTAGCCTAGATTGCGGGCTGCAAAATGCTCGGCTCGGTGTGGGGGTGACCGCAAGTGCCCGGAGAGGGCCAGCCGGAGGCTGGGTCCCTAAAACACTGTCAAAGACCTTTGCTATGGATGCCCTATCAGCACTCAAAACCTCCAAATTACGACCTGTGGGCTGTGGGGCTTGGGCAGCCTCCGAAACTTGGCAAGGGCCTCCTGTACTTTCGCTACAGGCTGCACCGCAACTTCTTTTCTTGACTTGCAGCTGACCAGTTCTTGGCAGTTCGCCCCACTGGGGAGATTCTCGTTGCCGTCCACAGGAGCCCTGCGGGGTCCAAAATGGTCCAAAGCCACCCCCAGAAGCTTGGGGTCTCTCTCCTTGTTTGCAGCGAGGCACGAGCCGGTGCGGGCCGAGGCGGGGGGCCGTGTAGCGAAAAATGAACACGTGAGCGTCACAGGAGACAACCACCAACGACTCTTGAGCTCAAAAGTCCAGGTCTCACGCTGGCCAAGGCTCAGTGTCATGTCCTCCATTCCTAAGACGGTGATGCCGGCTAGTGCCTGATTCACTTGCAACCTGAGTGTGGTGTGGAGGTTCGCTGAGCATGGACCAGCAAAAATGATACGGCTTAGGTCTTCGGATAATTTGGACGTATTTGACATGACTGCGTTAGCCACAACGGCAGAATGTGTTCGGAGGCCAAGTCTACGTCAGTCAGTTCTTTGCTTTGTATGCCCAACCGAGATTGCAGAAGCAGGACATCGGGCGAGCAACAGATCTTGCGAGCTGTGTCGCTCATGCATCCTGCTGTGAGTGCGTCACTCCCGAAATATGGCTCCACGGGTCAGTTTTTCGCATGCAAGCGCGGCACGCCCCGAGAGGCTGTGCAGAACCCCGGCCGATATTTGGCAGTCTTTGCCAACAGGGGCCCAGAGAATGTTAATTCTCCCACGCGAGATCGTGCGTCTCTCATCAACACACGGTCTCTGAAGCAGGATGCTGTACAGGAAGCTATCCATGCATCTCAGAAGCCTTGCGCAGGCAGGTAAACAACGTCTTATATGGCTGCATACTGCTAACCCAACAACTTGCCTGAGTCAGGAGGGTTCCCCTCCCAGTGATCGATCTTGCCGTCCAGGAAATGTCCGACGTACGCCTAGAAGAGGCAACGGATCTTTCTACGGCAAAGAGTCAAACGATGCCAAACGAATAAGCCGCATAGTTTTGAGAATCTGACAACATCCTTCTGGTCTGTGAGAATGCCGCGGCCATGTTGAACACCGGCCTTCGCAATCTCTGTGTGCTAAATGAGGCAGGCTGGGTAAACGTGCGTGAAACCTGCAGGTCGAAGAGTGCGCGAACGTACTTCAAGGTTCGTGATTCGTGCGTTCAAAGTCGTCCACACCATGGCCCATGATGGCCCATGCACATGCCCGGTACATTTCGTGGGCGCAGAGGAGGAGACAGATGAATACGCTAACAGCGCTAAAGTATGACATTGAAACAGCGCCTTCCAAGAGCCTTCATAGCTCTTCCATTTGCCAGACGTCCAAACCTGATTCACGGGATTGGCGACTGGCGAACTGTGGCACGATTGTGGCCGGAAAGGGGGCATGCTCGGGTCCCTGGATGTCCTTGGGTTACGTCAATGCCGAAGTATAACCCCAGAAGCAATCACATCCCCTTCCGGAACTCCAGAACGATCAGAACGGCTCTGCGATTGGAGGCACCATCTTCCCGAAGCCATGTCGCCGGTTGGCCTCAAACTGGCCTTTGTACCTCAGGAAATCTGAATACATTGCAGTTGTTGCAGCTTGCGAGTTCCCCCCCCTCCCTTGCGAGGCCATTGCTGAGAGTCAGAGTTGCTGAAGTTTGCTGGAAGGGGCGCACTCGACACCATCGACCCACTGCATACAGCCATCTCCACTCATGCAGTCCTGGATCAAAGACATGCCACCACTCTATGCCAGTAGGAAATTGGTGAGCTGTGCAAAGACCAAATGTCAGGCTTGAGAGGCCATCTTGAAACGTGTCCTCCTTGAACTGACCTCGGTAGACTGAGTTGTCCGTGCCTCGGCAGCATCCTCTGTCTCTGTCTTTTTCCAATGGAGAACATTCCAGGCTTCCAGCGCACCAACTCCCCATCGCCATTTGCACGACCTCGTTCGAACAGCCCCGTGTACCTGCCCAAAGCATACAAAAAAAACCGTACAAAAACCATACTAGGTGTGAATTCTAGTGTGGTTGCAGGCCGCAGTCGACAAAGGAACCGCACCGACCACAGCCGGCTGTTGCCTGGATCCCTCAGGCCACGTCATCACTCCCTGGCCATGACGTAGTCCATGAACCTGCAATCCGGATGGTCACGTGGTTAAGGAAGCTTTGCTTTATGCTTTTGCAGCTTTGCATGTATACACTGTATACACTTGTTGCGTCGCGTGATTCAGGTTCGAACGTAATGGCCGCGAAAGACGGTGCCATCTGCCCAATGTTCTCGCCTGGTGCCGTGAGGTAACGAGCCCAGAGAGCCTCTCACCCCATGCGCAAACGAGCCAGGCGCGGGCCCTGGCCCGTGGCGTTCATCATTCTGCCACTGGCACTCGTGCTTGCTGCCGTCCTCTGCTTGACTTACCCTTTACAAACCCGGTTTGGAATTGGAAACATTGGAGACATACACAAGTATCTGCAAGAACACATTAGCAAACCTGCCCAAGCTCTCCCAGTCCAGCAGGTGAAGTGTCCCTTGGCCGTGACGCTGGTGCGCGCTGAAGTCGCCTTCGTGTGTAGGTAACTGTACTCGAAGGCTCAAAGTGCTCAGCGCTGTTTGTCTGTTCTTCCTGCATCTTTCATTGGCTGATGACAGGGGTGTTCGGGTGCTGTGCCAGTCGGTCATCTATGTGAAAGGCATCTGTTGGATGACATTGGGACATCGCCCCCTACCAGCAGCAGCATCTAGAAGCCACTCCAACTCATGGTTTGGAAAGCCAAGAAAACATGTGTGCTCTAGACCATGCGGCTTCCCTGAAATCCAGGATGTTCCCCTTTGAACACGCTTTGGTTCTCCTGGTACGACAGTACTGCTTGGAATCAGACACGCCAATCCTCCCAACGGCCCACCATGGGCCAACCATCCTACATTCTCCAACTGAACACGATTCCAAGCTTGGCGCCCTCGTACCACGAGCTGTCGGGATATGCCACTTTCCTTTGCTGCTCGAAAAATCCCCCAAGAGGGCAGCGGGCGGTGCAACAGTGTTGGGAAGCGTGCCCGCGGCCCTCTTTCGGAGGGTAAGAGCTTGCTTCTGACGCAGGGAGCTCATCCACGTCGTCGCGCGCAGTCGTGGCTGCGGAAACGGTATCGACCTCGAACATTTGTGCATTTTTTTTGCCAGGTATTCAACCAGTTCGGAGACAACTCAGCCCGATGCTGACATCGTCCCTCGGCGCTTCTTGAGCAGATACATGAGGAATTGACCGAAGACGTCCCGCTGCGAGGCTGGCATGGCAAGAAAATCACATGGTGCGTGAGATTAGACAAGCTTCCCCGAATCTGGACAGCCGGCGAGTTCTGGCAACATACAAGTGGCACCATTGGCGAAAAGAAAGGAGAACGACCGCGCAGGGGTGTGCAAGATCAAGGCCTCAGACACAGCCGCTGAGCAGCCTGCCTACAGGTTGACTGCCTCAGTGCGGGTCTCGGCAAGCCATTTCTTTGTGCTCATGCCTGGGTCGATGACGCAAGAGTTTGGGCAAGGTTTTAGGCGTTCGGCGGGTTCGACCCTTTCAGGAATCTTCAAGAATTTCCAGAATCTTCAAACATCACTCCGCATCCCGACCCAGGCTCTCTACTCTGAAGCCGTTACCAAGGAAAAGCAAGACAAAGACATCAAAGGCCTGGCATTGTGCTGCCGATATCGAGCGAATTCCGAGCTTTCGAGGTCCTGCGCGCCGGGGCTGAGGCTCAGGGGATGATGTGCCACAATATGCCACAATATGTGCTGCAATATGGGGCCTTGCAGACATCGACGACGTCATCGAGCAAAATACCAACTGTCCCACTGCGGCCTGGGGAGTGCGCTGCGCATGGGACATAATGATATAATGAAGCTCTGAATCGCTGTACGAACCGCTATACTCTGTCTCCTTTGCGCTCTCCAACTCTCGTAAAAGATGAAAAAAGCGCCTCCATGAATCTCGACGATCATGTTCCTGCCAGAGTGCTTAAAGAAATGAAAGCCGCCGTAGGAGGAACAAGGGATGCACACAGCGATGGCACCTGCAGTCGACATGGAGCCGGCGAGCGTAAGGCTTTCCATTTGTAGCAACCTCCGCGCCAAGCCATTCTCGCTACTGCGCGGAGCGGTGTGCCCTATTTCAAGGCCTTTGTGCAGGATAAGCCTTCTTTCGAAAGCAGGCTGGACCAGCGTCCGAACCAGGCATCATCCAGTCCTGCCATGTCCTGGGAACATGCCCAGCATGTGCCATCAGCCGCCTTTAAAAGACGGCTGCTCGTTGCTCACTTCAACTGGATCTCTCCACTGCTTCTGAGCGCCCAGCCTGCTGAAGTTGGTGAAGCATGCTTTGTCTCCCACCTTCGTGGCGTTTCTGGGCACTGGAAAAAATCAGTGGCCCATCGAAGTCATGCCTCTCCCTGCCGATTTTGTGCGTTGCCGTATGATGCGTCTGATGCTTCTAATGCGCCAACATATCTCAGCAGCTGGGCCTGCTTCTCTGAAGTCTGACCCGCCGTGGCGGAACTGGCTTCGCAGCAATCCAACGGCACTCTCAGTCACACTGATGCCCAGCATGTCGCACCAACTGCGCTGTACGTTGTACATGGGAGCTATCATGAGCCATCCATTATCCAATCTGCAGTCAGGCCACGACGCGTTCAAAAAACGACCTCAGACGGCGTCAAGTCTACTGACGTGCTGAGAGCAGGGGGGAACACAATGGGGAAACAGAGGAACACTGTGGGATACTGTAGGGGAACTTCGGAACTTCCAGGGTGCTGTAGGGTGCTATGGCGTGCTGTCGTAACTCTCCGTTGGATGCCCAATTTGCTTTCCCTCTTGTGGTGTGTGATTTGCTACTGTTTCATCAACTGCTGAGCGCAGTTCAACTTCGAAGGCTTGAAGGGGTGCTGGTCCTGACCAAAAGATCGCACAGATGCGTTTCCCAGCAAGAGACCTTAAGCACCTAAGAAGCGGGTGCGCCTCTGATCGCGTCTCACGTGCTAGCTCATGAGCGCTTGCTGGAATGTCCTGATGGCAGACTAGCAACGCGACGTCTCTTCGAGTCATGCGATCTTCCCCGAAGCTCCCAGTCCTCGCTGAGGCGAGTCTGTCGTGAGGTCGTTCTCAGCAGCCTCACCCAGAAGCATCTGAAATGGGCAGCTGCGCGACACATGTCATCGTTGACATGCTGCTGCCAATCCCCTGAGGCATCTACGAGGATCGGTGAGCTAAAAGAACCTCCATGTCGCTCCGGTGCCTGTAGGCATACAGGCAACACAAGCTCTCCCGTGTCCTCCCCTTTCAAGCGTTGGTACAAAGCCATTGCTGTCACAGCGTCGCTCTGGCCTCTCTCCATTCTCGACTGGCACATCATCGTCTGAGTCCTGGCTTCCATTTAGACTTCGTACAGTCATTGCACGGCTATCACCCAGCTGTGTCATCTGACCGCCCCTTCTTACCATGCACGAGAAGTTGAACTTGAGATCGGGGCCATATGTAGCCGAGGGGAGGGCGCGGGGACCTGAATGCCCCCGCCCCTCCCCCGGCAATAATTTCAAAGAGCGCTTGACTTCGTGACCTAAGCAATGGTGAAATCGATTTGCTTCGCCCCCGCCCCCCCCCCCCCCCCCCCCCCCCCCCGCGGGCGCGCGCACCTGTAACAATTGAAAAATCAACCGGAGAGGCCTCGAGGCCTTCTGGTAAACCACAACAACCCAACAAAGAATCCATTTGCAACAATGTGATCCAATGCCATCAATGTCCATGGGCTCCCTCCCTGCCGTTCGAGCCCTATGTTAGACGTTCTTCGCTGCTGTCCTCGCCGGACTCTGATGCGGAGCAACTGTTGCTGACGACCACCTGGGAGCGAACACTTTATTCTTGGGTTAACGGTTAGCATTTTCACACATACATAAATATTACATATATATATATAGAGAGAGAGGTATAGATAGAGATATAGATATAGATGTATAGGTATAAATATATGTATATATACCAATTTCAGTATGCTCTCAGGGCCGGGCCGAGTGCGAGGGCTCTGCGTTTGGGAGCCCCCTTGAAGGAGGCACTGGTGCGCAACAAGAGTATCTGCAAGGTGCTAAGTGAGATGCGCACGGTGTTGAAAGTCTGCCGGCCACTTCGGGCAGACCCACCTGAACATCAGCGAGACTTATTGAAATCAAGGCAAATCTAAGGTCATGAATGAGACTTCTGTTCTTCTCTAGTGAGCGACGATGCAAGGAAAGCCGATGGCTGACAACAGTGTTAAGTTCCGATTACGCCGGCTCTAAGACTGCTGCAGGAGGTGGTGGTGCAAGAAAGCAAGAATCCGACAGCGGTGCCCGCGGAGCACACCTCGCCACCAGTCTGAAGCCACAACCCGGCCCCCATTTTTCGGCACAATGTTCAAAACAGGGCAGCTGCGCGGCAGTCCGATTGGCGGCGGGGGGGCCAAGACCAAACTGGTAGCGCAGCAAGGCAATGCTCGTTGTCACAATTACATTGTCTTTCCAGCGATCCTTCTGGATGTTCTGGTGCCGGAAGCTCCCTGCACTCGACCAGACGAGAGACAGCGCAGGCTCATTGTGTAGTTGCAACTTCAACTTAGCTTTGCCTCGCAACCAAAGCCTCTGCACTTCCTTGGCTACTGGTGTCCCCTTTGTTGCAAACTCCCTGTCGGAACGCTGTCACCTGACGGCCTTACGGTACCCAGCCCAGCAGAGAGGCCGAGGCTCGTTTCGTCCTCCAGAAGCCGGTCTGCTTTGGATCCGGGCCTAAGCGCGTATGGGACAGAAAAAGTGCAACTGTGTGCAAGTAGAAGACCTATGAACCCTATGGATATTAGAGTACGACAAATTGCTACCCACCCCCTCAGTGCCTTCCCTCGGCCCCCTGCCCGTCCTATGGCCTGGCTCCCTGTAGTTCAGGGTTTAGGCCACAATGTGGTTGTGCGGCTTGACGATAGGCGATTCGGTGGGACTATTCACGGTTAGGGTCTGGGGTTGAGTTGCACGCCCCACAATTGAGTGGCTTCGGGTTGGGGTTTACGTTTATTGGGTTTAAGGCAAGGCGTCAGGTGCCCAGGGTCAAGTGTAGGGGGTGGGATACCATGAGGCGTGGAATGGGGGTTGGGGGGACTTTTACACTTCGCCTTGTTATGAATCATTAGTCTGAGGCTCCGGCAAACAGGTGGGCGGAGGCGGGACCAGCACCAAACTCAAGTCACCTGATCGAGGGGCCACCCTTTCATCATTGTCGTTGCTAGCCTGCTATCTTTTACTCTCCTTCCTGGCTATTGTTACCGTGAATTATACTGAATCCGCGCGACACTCTGTGAGCAGAGGCTGCCTTCCGGCGCGCGCCGCTTCACGCCAGGAAAGCCCTGAGGAGGCGGCGGCCTCCAACATGCACGCTTGAGGGGCCTTGAGGGGCAAAGCTCGGCCAACACAAGCCAGCTGGGTCAGAGCAGGGAGTGCCGCAAAGCAGGCACGAGCAATGGAATGACCGCGACTGAAAATAAGAGGTGTAGTGTAGAGACAACAACCGGAGCCGAATTCTGAGAAGAGGCAACAAGTAATTATCCAAAACGCCCATTTCAGGTTTATCATATGTAAAGCCGGGGAGGGGTGGGGCGGGTGGGGTGCCAAATGATGGGAGGACGTGTCTGTTCACCCCAGCATGCAAGAAGTTCACTTTGTTCGCTCACTTCCAATCCGCATGTTCACTTCGTTTCCTCGTTCCCTACATTGAAACCATCTTCCTCGAATGTCAAGAGTCTTGCTACCTTTAGGATTCTCTCTCTGTGCTTATCCGCCTTGTTGTTAAAGATGACTGCCTTGGATCCTGAACCTCCAGAGGGCCTGTCGCCTCTTCTCACAAAGATTGTTTGGCCATTGTGTGATCGGGCGGTTTGGCGATCCCATTTGGTGGTGCGCGTTCCCCCCTCTTCCCCCATATCACCCTCTATGTCTTGCTCGGGATGGGGGCTCGCAGTGACGTGTCACTCTCAGTGACATGGCACTATGACAGTACCAGAGCTGAACGATCCGCCTTGGACTGGCACACTTCTGGGGCTGGCCAGCCCTAGCAGCCCTGAATGATCCTTAATGGCAACTTAATCGTATATAGCAAGTGTGGAGGTGCGGAAATACAAAGCTGGGAGGGCCGAGGGGGTTCTGGCGGCTGGACTAGCTACTTTGGGCTTTCGTGAATGTAACTCTACAGCCAGATGTATGCCAACGTTGCAACTTGCGGGCCTGTGGGACATGGCGCATCGCCGGCTTCTAATGTCAGCAATCAGGCGAAGCCATGACGCCTAGATCTGCCATGGCTGCGGGAAGCTGTGGGATTCCATCATCATTCGAGTGGCTACATCAGGCCATCAGAAAAAACGACGTGGATGCTTTTGACTTCGACAGGAACCTCCAGTCTGGCCGTCTTGAACGCACGCGATCGGAAGTTCTGCCTTTTCAGAGGACTCTGTGCTGTATCGAAGGCTGATCAGGCTGGATCTGGTTGAAGTATGTTGAAGTGGCTAAAGCAGCGAGGAATCCTCCGAAACGAACACATTCAATCAACTACAAGAAGCAGAGAGAAGCTATGAGAAACTGATCTATTTGCTGACCTTGGCATCATGACTGTGAAACCGACCTATGTACAATGCCAGCCTTAAAGCTTCATCAGGGCATCAGATGCAAGAGGGTGCAATGCAGCATCAGAGCTCCTGGCTTGCAGAGGAGACCAATGGCTTGTGAGACAAGAGCCCATGCGCCTGGACGGGAAATGTGGCAAACGTCTCCCGGAAGGTCACCCCGTTGTCGTCCCTGGAAACGCGACACAGAATCATCAGAGAACGCGCCGGACTAAACAGGCGGAGTCCGCCCCGGAATGGCAAAGTGGATCTCCTGATATAAATTCCTGGCGGGAGCTCAGGCTCGTTAAGCAAGCACACACACGAAGCGGAAAAACAAGTCCAAGCTGCCCAAGCCCTTCGTTTACGATGGCCCGGAGAAACAACTCGCTGACGTGCTGCGGGTTGCACCCGAATGCACCACCTTGTCAAGCCGGGGCAACATGAGCACATAAGGAGCAGATGCGCAAGCATGGACGCAAGAATGGACGCAAGCATGGACGCAAGCATGGACGCAAGCCGAGGCCCCCAGCAACCCCAGGCTCCAAGGATTAGAGTGTCGATCCCCGGCCTATCGGTTTATGGACACAGGCGCAGTACATGGGTAGAGTACAAAGGGTTCAGTGCAAGGGTGCCGTACCCATACATAGTAAGCAGAGTACAACTCCAAGAAAGAAGACCCTTCCCCGGACTCGCCAGATGACCTTCGTATTCTCGGCGCGAGGAATATTGCGCGAATGGTATTGGCCATGAGGTCCAAGTCATACACCTCTTTGGCAAAGTTGATGTTTGGTGCCTCAGGCATAACACGAGCAGATCTTTCTTGCTCCTGATGCAGCTCAGCAAGTCTGACATGCCATCTTCAGTGGATTGCTCAGGTTGCGGCAGCTGCCGTCACCAGAGAAACACTTACCTGCCCCCAGATTGGCAAAGCATGGCAAGGTTCACACTTCGCTTCGACGTTGTCACAGCAACAACATGCTCTCACAAAAATGGCTTTGGTATGCTTTGGTGCTTTCAGAATTTCACGTGTTCTTTTTGAGGCTCTCCTGCTTCTCCGGCGGCAAGACTTCGAAGCGGCGATATTCGGACTCTCGAGCTACAACCTGCCGAGTTGTGGTTTTGGCTCAGAGGTCAATCAATCCATTCAAGGTTGCGGGGGTCCGGCCAAATCATGTGTGAATAGCACATCCGAGTACCTTTCCGGCCGGTCCTCAACCGCATCTCTCATAGTGACCGAAGCAGCACGAGATTCAGATCAACAGTTTTCACGCAGAAGGGCTAGGAGCAGCAGCTACAGTCAGCTACAGCTTTCCATCGCCAACGGCGAACAGGTACGCGCAGACGGCCAGATGTCCTTTGACCGGCATGTCGGAGGTCCAAAAGGGTACAAGCCATCCTGAAGCGAAGAGGCAAAAACAACCCACGGCGCTCGCTGTTTAACTCTCGGAAGCTCAAGAGCGCTCAGCGAAGAACCCGCTTGGCATTCAGCAGGGAAGTATACAGATTGGGAAGACGCCGGCAGAGATCCTCCTCCTGACAGCAGATCTCAAATGGAGGGTGAGGAGGGCGAGGGTCGGGGGTCAGATGGGAGTTCGGGCCTGTGCCAGTGCTCCGGTCTTGTAGCCGCCACCCACCTAGGCAATGACAGGTATGAGAGTTAAGCTGGGGGAGCAAAACGCTTGCATGCTTTTGCCTTTGATTTGGGCATTCTCCTGCAAACTCCGCAGTTTCCCGAGCCTGCTCTCCATTGGCGAAGTTGAGCGCGCAAACGTCCCGCCTGGACCCGAAGTGCAGCAGAGCCTCAAGATGCAGTGTCGGAAGGCTCCTACGAGAGAGGTGTCTGACTCCGTCTGACTGCTCAAGACCTCACGCACCTCACGGCTTTCGTAGCTTGACTTTTGGCACCAAGGCTGCTGCATCGGCCGTGGTCCACTTAGAGAAAGTGACCTTCAGGCATCTTCAGGCAGCTCGAACAGAAGCAACAGCAACGCTTCTCAGAGCCTTGGGTGTTTTGACCACCGCTGGCACCTTCAGAAGCATTCTAAAGAATGCAGTACGTTGACTGCTTACGGTGGTGTACCTCCTGGAGAAGAAGGGACGGAAGGGACGGAAGGGGAGGGAGGGGGAGAGACTGAGAGACTGTGAGCCGAGGCTGGCCTGGGCCTTTATGACTTCGCTGAACGCGACATAGCCCGTGGTCGGCACCGGCCAGGAATTTCGCATCTTGTAGTTCAGCTCAGAGACCTCTCCGCTCGCGCTTCAACTTCACATCTTCACTGCAGGAGCCAAGGGATCCGCGCCTCGACCCTCAGTTTCCTGTTCATGTGTTCGCAGCTCATGGTGACAATATGTGACAATGAAATCGAGCTAGACAGAAATGCCAACAGCACCACACTTTACACCCTCCCACCGCGCGAAGAAGAGCTTTGGCAAACTACGGCTGTCACTGCGGTCTGGTCAACTCTGATTCGGAGGCCTGTTTGGGTCGCTTCGCCTGCCACCGCCTTTGTCCCCGAGGAGAACGCCATCGACGACGGGACCTGCAGAACACTTGCAGAACGCTTCGGACTCGGGACTCGGGACTCAGCGATTATCCAAAACAGAAAGCCCAGCCTGCAGGGGCCTTGGCTGTCTCAGAGGCACTTGGGCTTCTGTCATGGCGCAGCAAGACAAGGACTTGTCTTGGACTTCCACTGGGTCCACAGCCACGGGCGCAGTGGGCGGTTCGACAGGAGCGACGGATCCTGCTGCCGAGTTTGTCGGAGTTGAAACGAGTTGAAACGGACCATGTACCCGTGCACAGCACAAGACCGAACAGGGCAACACGAAGTCCGGCAACTACGCCGGTGTGAGTACCGACCTTTGTGCATGCACAAAGGCCAGGCTTTCTTGGCAGAGACCTACGGCACCCCCTTACCCTCATGAAAGTGTTGCTATGTGCCGGTGCTGAGCTTACTCCAAAGACCAAGGCGGGTCGTGGTGCTGTCGCCACCTTCCCTTCCGCCTGCCAAACGGACGGTGACATTGACATGATAAAAGTGGAAGAGAACTTCATTAGATAAAATACCGCCCCCTCCCCTAACATTGCAGCACCCATGCAGCATTCCCCCCCCCCCCCTAAAATTTGAGTCTCTCCGAGGCCGACGCCCGGGGAGCATTCCAGCCTCTGCAGGGACTCGGAAAAAAACAACGAAGAAAATTGGGGAAAAGAATGGAAAAGAACTCTCAAGAAAATACCCGACAACTACTGGAACAGCTGGGAGCTTCTCTGACACATGCACATGCACCCGGCGCGGGCTCTTAAGTGGGCTCGCAAGTGAGCTTTTGAGCTGGGTGGCGGCCGCGCGTTGGGCTGACGTCACCTCTCTGTCAAGACACTACCAGAATTGCAAGAGATGACGGAACAGAATGGGTACATGGAATGTCTCATGGAAGGTATGCCTCCAGGCCAGTATACAGCGGAATGATGCTGATGCTGCTCCTGGGGAGCATCCGTGCAGGCACCGATCCAGAGCTTCCGCGTGCAGCCGTCGCCTGCTTCCCCCCTTCCGGTGGCTCACACACAGAGAACGGTGAGCCTTGGCAGCACAGGATACCGTGCCCGAATATTGAAACCATGCAGAACACACGTGGCTCTTGCCCATGCAGGGTGGGAGCTCCTGCACTGGTGTTGCAGTGCAAGCGTTGCAAGCTGACTGAAAATGCATCATCAAGTCAACAAGCCAACGCAAGCTGACAGGAGTCATCAATAGACATCACGCGTCACAACTGTCACAGGCCCCACGGTCCAGGAAAGTCAGCGAGGCTATGGCATTGAGTGGGTGGATATGGCACAAACATGCGAGCCTAAGCTTGATGCTGTACCAGCCCACATCGGCAGCAGTGCATGAAGCCATGACAGTCAAAGCGCCACAAGGCAAGTCGTAGCTGCATCTGCAAGAGCAAAGCTCTGTAACTCCGCCGTCTGCCCATTCAAAGACACCTTGCACTTCGTTTTCCTGCTCAGGCTGAGGGCTGAGGCAGGAACTGGCTGACAAAGGCGACCAGCTCTAGCCACTAGCCACCAGCCACGCCACAAATTAGCATAAGGTCATGAGTCCATGTATTATGGACTCAGAATTCATTACATTTCATTACGCACGGCCAACCTACACTGCGAGAACGTTGTCTTTGCGCTCAAGCAGATCACTGGAGTCACTGGAGTGCAGCGCCGCCTCGCAGGCTCGCAGCCGGAGAAAGGCTGTGGGGCTTTTGGGGGACGGTTGGGTTCCTGCCTTGGCGTTGAAGTGAGATCCCCCGGCAATGTCTCCGGCACCTGGAAGCTAAAAATAGCTAAATGATGCTAAATGGCCAAAGGCTGGCCACCTTTTCTTCCGTCTTTTTGTCTGGGGGCTTTCAAAGGGGTCCCCCCGGCCTCGTGGATGGCTGGAGTCCGCCTCCTTCTCCCTCGGGACGCCCTGAGGTGCGCGAGAGGAATGAGCTACAGATGTTGGCCACATTACTCCCACATACTCCCCCAACACTCTGAGAGGAAAAAAAAGGCAATTTGCTGCTGTTGGGGGGGTGGGTGGGGTGGAGGCACTGCCTGTAATGTTTGCATCACATCTGCAGGTGTCGAGCGTCAACATCTCGGGGAGGTAGGGGAGCGAGTAATTGCTTTCGTCACATTTTGTCGCTGCAGGAGACGAGAGCAAGAAAGAACCGACACGAAGTCCTCATCCGCGTCCAGGAAATAAAGCCCTCTCTCGTAGCTCGGGGCACCCTCATGGCTCCTGACCATATGAAGAGCATGTGGTGCTGTCTGGTGACAGTGTCCATGCCGCAATGCCCCTGCCTAGGTTTGGAGTCTGAAGCTCCGTCCTGGCCCCCATGTTTTCTGTGTCTCAGTGGCAGTGGCCCTAGTCATACGCCTTCTGCCCTCATGCCATGACTGCTCAGGTCATTAATGGACAGTGACGATCGGCCGGTCACAGCGCCTTCTCGGTCACCGGCGCAACCGTTGAAGAATCCGTGAAAGAAGCCGAAGAGGGCCCTGTGCACCTAGGCATGCGACGAGGCACCATGAGGAACCCGAAGGCGTTCCAAGCTGCAACAGCCGACATCACGGGCCTGAACGCATCGATATTTCCAGTGACGGGCTCCATTGGTAGCTGCGCTCCTGGAGCACAGCTCATCAAGATCGAGTCTGACTTCACTGTGCCTGTTTTTGGTCAACGCGCCACCGTCCCCCGACGGAAAACTTGTGGAGATCGAAACTGGTCGGTGGTCTGCCCAAACAGCGTGTCAGTTAATATGGGTTCCAACCCTGTCCACTCGAAGAGCACGCGGCCGGTCGCGCAGCTCCAGCGCAAGGCTCGTTTTGGGTCCAATATGACATAAGTCGCGCCGTCTGTGATTTTGGTGTCATCGGACGTGACTAGCCGCCCTCTCGCCAATACCCCATGTCGCATGTGTATTCCGTGGTCGGAATGCCGGTCCTCATGTTCAAACTTGGACCTGGATGCTCCTGTTGGGTAAAGAGCTTCCCCGCGAAGTGAGTGGCAGACGCAGACAGTGAGATGAACACCCTTGTCCTCTAGGTGCGATTACTTCCACTGCGTTCGAAAGAAAGAACGAACGAAAGAAAGAAAGAAAAACACCCTTGTCCCACTGCACTCGTATCACACAGAGTACTGCCCTCACAGGCCAAATCCCGAGCCTTCTGACGACAGTTCCAGCCTTGGCAGCACCAGGACAGTTAGGATGCATTTACAAAACTTACATTGTCATATGATATATATATATAGATTTACCTATTTACGTATATGTGCTCCCCCCCAACCCACAACCCCAATTAAGTGGTATGTTCGAACTGAAACGCGCACACTGTCCGGCATCGTGAGGGGGGGGGGGGGTATTGTGGGGGGGGGGGGGGGGATGTTGGCGAACCGAGAACTGGGATCACATATGTCTGTCTGGTCTGTCTGTCCGTGATGTACGTATGTACATATGTATATGTATATGTATATGTACATATCATATATATATATATATATTTATATATATATATATGTATAAATAAATGTATATCTACATATATTGAAACACACGTGCATCTGCATCAACTCGCATCATGCAAGGCATTTCCCAAGCAGCGACTCAGGGAGCCTGGCTGCTGGCTGAATTCCACATTCAGCTTCTGGGTCGGTGGATCCTTGTTTTCAGACATGAAACAAGGCACCCGCTACTGTCCGGCTTTAGGATGGCTGTCCTCCACATGAAGGAGCCTCTGTGGATCCATGGTGGCTCCGGAACTCACAGAGCACGGTGTCTTCCCTTCAGTGTCTCTGGCCTGGCTTTCAGGACTACATCCGACTACGCAGCATGTCTATGGCCGCATCGTATGCTGCCGCTGGCCTCCCCTGGTTCATAGAACCTTCCACATCATTTCGCAACTCAGCAACGTGAAGCAGAGGATGGCTCAAGTGGCCTGGAGCTGCTATCCTTGATGGGAAGCGGCTGGATGCTGGTCCTCAGTTCTTGGGATCCATGGTATCCCTTTACCTAACTTCCTGCGTCAGAAAAAAGTACTCATCCAATTTCATCACAAGCGGCACCGGAGGCGTGAAGGAACGGGAAGGCAGCGAGGGCAGCAGGGGCAGGGTCCCAGGGCGGCTCCCTGACCTAGAAAAGAACAGAAACCGGAACAGGAGATGCGCTGTGTGCAGAACTTAGCCCCAGGCGGCCTACATGGTACTGCCTGCAGGCGAAAACTCGTCAGTATCGCTACTTGCGCATGCCTAGGGCTATTTCATAAGATGGTAGGGTTATGTAGGGTTTTTGCATCTTGGCTAGCTTGGCGTGTGCTTCTTGCTCTGATCGTTCGTGCTTTCGGATTGCAGCAGCATTGTTCTACCCCTGTCTGTGTTTTGGTACGTTTCCCCCCCCCCCCCCCCGGTGTCCCCGTTTTTGTTGGTCCGTTTCTCAAAAAGTCTTGTGTTCTCTGACGTTTCTGTGGCTTGCACTCTGCTCTGAGTTTCAGCGCATTCTTCTGGCGCCCGGAAACTGCAGACCATGGCCAGAAGAGACGTGTTTTGGGACGAGGGGCAACTTTGTCGCTTGGGATTTTGGGGCAATCTCAGAGGAGAGGACATGTCAGAACATCTGAGGTGCAGTGAAGTATACCATCGTATGCCCATCGTTCGGCAAGCCTCGGGCTTGGGCACCGTCTTCTCAAAGAGCTCCAAGGCATCACTGGGCCTCGCAGATGCCATTCTGCGATGCTCTGCGTATCGGACGTATCTCCCGTCCTCCGTCTTGGAGACTCTTGCTTGCTCTCCGCCAACAGCGCCTGCGCACAGGCATTTTAGCGGCGACTCACTACATTTTTTCGCTACCAAAAGATTCATGGTCAGCATCTTCTTGTTGCTGAAATCAAAACTTTCAGTTGCTACCGATGTCGATGTTGAAGTTCATTGGGAGGAAGATGAACTGGGCATTGTCTATAGGGTCGTGTTTACATCGAGTCTAGCAACTCTCTCCAACCCATGGGCGCGGAAGCTCGGCACTGGATCTTTTGCGGCTTTTTGCGTCGCCCCGATTCTAGGCAAAGAGGGCCTCCTGTCCTTTTCGGACCGGGTGGAGGCTTGCTGGGTCCTGGCGGGAGTACGCCTCTTGGCACCACTGGCGGATCATCTGGGACTCAACCTTCCGCGCGGCGGGCGCGCACGGGGGATCTCGGCTGTCTGAGAACATAAGGTCCAAATGATGCGCTCCCAAGTTCAGCACCAGGGCAATCTGCGATCCGTCCTCGCTAATGTTTTGAATGAAGGGGCCGTCAGGGCCACCACCTTCTGGATACACCCCCATGCCGGACCACGGGTCCAATGCCCCGTTGCTCCAAACAATGTTTCGATGCTGGGAGATATTGCGCCCGCCATAGTATGCGGTCATCCATCCGCTCCACGGGTCAGTCGTCGTTGGTGCTCCTGGCTGGGAGTGGAAGCTAGGAATGTAGAGGGAATCCCGAAAGGGGAACGTCTCAAACCTGCCTCAAAGGAGGTCTGACAGCGACTATACGGCCACTCTCACTATGGACATGACAAAGGCCAATGAGCCCGATGGGCCCCCCGAGCCTCGCAAGCCCATGGAGTTGAAGCGATCCGTACAGGTAGCTGGCACAAGCTTATGCGGCCCGACTATGCTGGCGATACTGAAGTTCCGGTCGGCAACGCTCGGCGGCCAGTACAAATCCCTGCCCAATCCTGACGGTGAAGCTTAAACATGTTTCAAGAATGTTGAGTCTTCGCTTCTCCTACCGACGCAAGCGCACAACAAATCTCAACAAATCTTGTCCTCGCCTTGAGCAGAAACTTGAGACAAGTCGTCGTTGCACACCACGGAATCCCAGGCAAAGGTCTTGGGCACTTGGCCGGTGAAGTTGCATGGGGGCTCTGAGCCTGCACACCGTGACACTGGGCAAGCTGGGCAAGTCGAGCAAGGAGGGCAGGCAGAGCACGTGTCTCGAGGGCCCCGAGAGATGATGGATCCCCTGTCAGCGTGGGGCAGTGAATCTGTCAGCTGGTGCTCCTTCCTCGCCATGTTGGACCTGGCGATGTTCGACTGAGCGTTTGTAAGGTTCCAGCAACGCTGGTCACCGGAGGCGTTGTACCAAACTCCGGCCGCCTCGGTGACGGCGGTCGCCAAGTCCAGGATACCGGAGGCCATCAGCTGCTCTTCTGTCAATTCGTCTCCGTTACTCCACCAACTTGCCCAGTCCACCGTCACCTGCAAGGCTCCCATCCTGGCCGTGTAGTTCACCTCCTTGCGTGATCCTGACACGTCTATCCCAAAATCACGGGACAAGCCTTTGCATGCCACTTTCATCGGCCACGCCGGAAGTGGAGATCCAGATCCAACAGCATAGGTGATGTAGGACGATGGGTATGGATAGTTACCTTCAGCCAAGAGGAAGAAGGAGGCAGTTGCCCAGGAAATCAAGCTTTCGATTTCCTGGAGCTGCGTGCAGGTGTTCAAGTGGCGGCTTAAGAGTCGCAGAGCAACGGAAGATTCCAGACCACGCAGCAACGCCCAGGCCACCTGCAAATTCGCCAGGCACTGGTCAGATGATCCTCCGGCTGAGGACACACCACGGCTGATTGCAACAGCCGGCCAATCCACTGTCTGTCGCGTGACGGTGGTGGACAGCTGCCAAATGGGCGCCGATGCAGCAATGGCACCATCAACCACCTCAGGGTGGGCTCTCCATGTTTTCTTGATGGCAGCAGCATGGGTCCATTTGCACTTATATGCACTTCGCCGCCTACCTCTTGCTACAGATGCTACGCTGCCTAAACGCATCGACTAGCCAGGAGCGAGTTGAGCAGAGTAGAGTACTTAAGCCGATGACCTCTGGATACTTCATTCTCATCCATCCAGCAAGCATTCCACCGTAGCTCCCACCAAAAACAACGACAGGTGCACGTTGCGAATGCCGCTTCCTTAGTAGTGCCATGATATCGGCGTAGTCTTGCAGCGCTTGAGCCGTCGTACAGTAGGAGACACACCTCGGGCATTCCATCCATTGGAAAAAATTCGAGTCCGGCTCGCATCGGTGCTCTGCAAAGACGAGCAGCGCGCCCATCCGCTCTCCCAGCTCCCACATCAACCCCGTGTTGTTGACATACTCACCGACCGGTGACTCATTTCCCGTATAGAAGAAGATGGGTCCAGGGGACGTGGTCGAAGCGTTGAAGCCACTCTGCAGGGCAGGCTTCCACCACTTGTCGTAAACACAGTACCATTGTGGAAAGAGGGCCTCAAGGGTTCCGAAATGATCTACTCTCTGCCGGACAGCATACCAGGTGCAGTTGAGAGTGGATGGCTTCCCATGATTCCCATGTCTTTCCTGCCGCCAGACCCCTGAGCTTCTTGGATGATGCAAATGTAAAGCTGCAGTGTGGACGCACGTAGCCGGCCAAACAAGAGGCGCGATGAGGCTGATCAGTAGCCACATGGATGTTAGAGACACAAATCAAGAAGAGAGAAGCCACGTTGAGGGGCTTTGAACCTGGCTGGAAATGCCTCAGCGGGATCTCTTACATGTGATTATGCATCCGTCTCCTTCTGTATCTGCTCCTCACTGTACTGCAACCACTTAACGAACTTGTGCGCCCTCAGCCCTGTCAGCGTTGCGAGCAGTTGCGGCACCGTGCCTTGAGCTTGGCCAGGCCACTGCTGTCCTTCTTGCTCTTGATCGGACTCGGGCTTGACCTCTGCGAACTTCGGCATGTCTTGATCTTGCACCCCCAATAACCCAGACTTCTTTTCACAGGGCCCAAGCTTTGGCAGCTCTTTTGAAGCTCGCTCGGGCAGCTCTCCGGGCGCGATGGGCTCCGCGGGCTTCGCGGGCTCCGCTGGCTCCGGCGCCTCGGAGAGATCGCACAGCATCGATGAAAGCCTACGCTCGTATCTGCTTTATCAATATACATATATATATATATACATACACTTATGTGTATATATATATATAGCTACCCCCCCCCCCAGAACCCACCGTAAGCACAGTGTAAGGGAGCGGGGTGTTTCCCCGAAGGCTGCGATACAATAAGTGCCATATCTGGCGGGCCACCCCTTTAATCTGATGGGTAAGGGCAGTGGGGGGAGGTGGAGGTTGGACCCTCCCCGCCGGGTCGCACGCAGCAGAATTCACCAAGCTTGCACCCTAAATAATTTGAACACCAAGATAAGCCGTTTGTACGCAAAGTTGTTCTAGTAGCTGACAAACAAGCCCTTGGCTGAAACCTTCCAGAGTTCCACTAAATCTTATAGAGTCTCCCTATGTTTATTCGTTTAAAGTTGAGATACAGACCCTAAAGGTTTAGGCTTAAACCTATTCCAAAGCCTTAAAGTTTCCCGTCGCCACTAGAGAGAATTTCACTTAACCCTATTCGTTGACGGTTTAGGCTGACAGACTGGCACCTGGTCCAAAATCTGTTGTTTTCCCTCGTCACTGAAGGCATTTCGCAAATGCCCAGACCCTATTCCCTAAAGACATTTTAATAAAGCCCAGACCCTATTCCCATACTTTCAACGAAAATTGTTTAAGAATATTCGTGCTTCCTATTCCTGAAAACCCTAAAATTTATTGAAGGTTTAGGCTGAAACCTAATCCAGAACCTTACGTTTCCCTCGCCACTGAAGGCATCTCGCCAAAGCACAGACCCTTGTCCCTCAGCTATAAAGCCCAGACCCTTCTTCCCACACTTAAAACAAATATTGGTGGTCAGGCAGCCTATCTCTTCAAGGTGTAGGCTGAAGCCCAATCCAAAGCCTTTTGTGTCCCTGCGTCACTAGATGCATTTCACTAAAGCCCAGACCATATTCCCTAAACAAATTCTACTAAAGCCCGGACCCTATTCCCATACTTTCAACGGAAGTTGTTTGGGAATACTCAGTCTTCCTATTCCTGTAAAACGTTTCCTCGCCAATGAAGGCATTTCGCTACAGCCCAGACCCTTTTCCCTAAAGAACTTTTTGTAAAGCCCAGACTCTTCTTCCCACACTTAAAGCAAATATTGGTGGTCAGGCAGCCTATCTCTTGAAGGTGTAAGCTGAAGCCCAGTCCAAAGCCTTATGCTTCCCCACGTCACTAGATGCATTTCACTACAGCCCAAACCAAATTCCCTAAGCAAATTTTACTAAAGCCCAGACCCTATTCCCATACTTTCAACGGAAATTGTTTAGGAATACTCAGTCTTCCTATTCCTATAAAACGTTTCCCTCGCCACTGAAGGCATTTCGCTATAGCCCAGACCCTTTTCCCTAGAGCACTTTTTCTAAAGCCCAGACACTATTCCCATACTTTCAACGAATATTGGTAGTCAGGCAGCCTACTTCTTGAAGGTTTAGGCTGAAGCCCAATCCAAAACCTTATGTTCCCCGCGTCACTGAAGGCATTTCACTAAAGCCCAGACCCTCTTCCCCTAGGACATTTGACTGAAGCCCAGACCCTTTTCCCATACATTCAACGAATATTGTTTAGGAGTAGTCATGCTTCCTATTCCTGTAAACCCTGTAATTCATTGAAGATTTCGTCTGAAACCCAGCCCATAACCTTACGTTTCCCTCGCCACTGAAGGCATTTCTGTTTAGGAATTATCTTGCTTCGGTGCTTGCGGGGTGTATCCTTCATGTTTAGGCCCACTCCTGTGAACCCTAATTGTTAAACATTCTGGCTGAAGCCTTGTCCAAAACCTTACACTAAGACCCGATTGTTTCAATGATTTTTGTTCAGGAATAATCATGCTTCGGTGCCTGCGGGGTCTTAATGTTTCAGCCCTATCTAAACCTTTGTTCCTAGTTTAGGGTTTAGGGGTAGGGTTTCGGGTTTAAACTTTGAGGTCCAGGGTTATTCTTGGTTCTTGGTTCGGACCCGGTTTTACTTAAAACGGGTAATTTCCAAATACACGTATCAGAGTTTTCTGTGCTCATATTTATGTAGGACTTCTTGAGCTATAGTAAGAAATATGAACTTAAGACTTTGCTGCTGTATAGCGAACAACAAACCAAGACAGCTGCCCTGAATCAGACTGAATGATATGACTCAAGTTTGCCCCCCCCCCCCCCACCCCCAAGAACTCGTGGCGATGAGTTTCTTCCTTACGGTGGTTTTCAACTCGGGGATTCTTGGTGCCCATGGTCTGGGCACCGTATTAATTAACACGGGGCCCGTGCTAATTAACACGGCCGGAACCAAGAACCAAGAACCAAGATTCCCAGAAAAGTCTTGGGACGAGTCTGATTTCCCAGTGGATGGGGGCATGTTAATTAAAACGGACCCCGTTTTAATTAAAATGCCTGGAACCAAGAACCAAGAAGCAAGATTCCCAGAAAAGTCTTGGGATGAGTCTTGGTTCCTTAGGGATGGGGGCGTTTTAATTAAAACTGGCCCCGTTTTAATAAAAACGCCTGGAACCAAGAACCAAGAACCAAGATTCCCAGAAAAGTCTTGGGATGAATCTTGGTTCCTTGGGGGTGAGGGCGTTTTAATTAAAACGGGCCCCGTTTTGATGAAAACGCCTGGAACCAAGAACCAAGAACCAAGATTCCCAGAAAAGTCTTGGGACGAATCTTGGTTCCCAGGACCTGGGGTCCGTCAGGTTGAGGAGCCAGGCAATTCGCACGGCCCTCTACCTCGGGAACCAAGATTCGTCCCAAGACTTTGCTGGGAATCTTGGTTCTTGGTTCTTGGTTCCAGGCGTTTTAATTAAAACGGGGCTCGTTTTAATTAAAACGCCCCCATCCCCAAGAAACCAAGATTCGTCCCAAGACTTTTCCGGAAATCTTGGTTCTTGGTTCTTGGTTCCAGGCGTTTTAATTAAAACGGGGCCCGTTTTAATTAAAACGCCCCCGGGGGAAGTGTTTTTTTTTAAATTGTCTTTCATACTCAAACAACCAAATATCGAGCTTTTATGTCTTTGAGGGTGGGTTCTGGGGGGGTGGGGTACCATATATATATATATATATCCTTTTCATAATGTGCCTACTGTATCTGTAGATAGATCTTTTGCATTTATGAAGAACGTACAGCAGCGCCCCGATTGGCCGACGGCCTCCATGTATCTGGTCACGGCGGCATTTACCTGTACGAGATATGGATAGCCACGGATGTCCCGATAGGAGATGATGCCGGACGATACGACGCAAGCGCACATGCTGGCGCACATGCTGCGTTGAAGAGGCCTTCTGCTGCAACCTGCTTTTTGCTTCGGCCAAGAGCTGCTCAAAGTCTGAGGCTTGCGTCACCTAATGTCGTGACATGGCTGTGAGTAAATTGGGTAGAGAAGGCGCTTTTCGCTCAGTGCTGCACGGGTGCGGGCTCGGCAGGTGGACGCGGAGCCTCATCGTGACGTCGATCCCAAGCGAGGAATTCACACAGCGAGATGCTACAACTCCAGCTGTCGTACTTCAAAGCAACAGCACTCGCTCGGCCTCAGGATCCCATTCGTGTCGGGTGCATCCAGCAGGTAAGCCTGCACTTTGATGCTGTGGAGCTGACTTATTTGAAGGAACTGTGCTGCCGAGATGCACTTGAATGGGCTCACGCGCTGGCCCACGCTGCCACAAAGCGGAGGCGAGCTGCCTGGGCACGGGGCACCAGCGCCGCCGCGGCATGCGGCTGGCTCCATAGATACTGAATGCGCCACAGCAAAACCCTCGTCCACGGCATGCCCTGTTCAAATAACGGTTTCAGCTGCCGTTGCGGCTCCTCCCATCCCAGATGCTCGTTTGCTAGCGGAGCTCGTGACGTTCGTGCAAGGCCGGGACTAGTCTGGATTCCTGGAACGAACCAGCTGTCCTGATCACCATGGACTTCGTGCACGGCAGTCTTCCGCTTTGTGCGAGTCTCAGGTTCCAACTGAGGGCTCCCTGCTGTACGGCAGAACCTGGTGCACGCACAAGGCGCTCTGGATACCAATCGTGGAATTACGAGGGGCTGTGCAAGCTGATGCGTTTTGGGCACCATCTGCCGCGCACTTTTCTGGGAATCCGTATGAGTATGCGGCATATGTTGTTTGACACCGATGCCGGGGTATCATCTGGCCAGTTCCTTTTCTATCATCCGGAGCCTAGTATGTGCGCCCTTAAAAATTGGCCATGGTTTAGAGAACGGCGTTCTCGGCCACACCGCCCACCTGGCCTGGCTCACCATCGGCACTTGTGCTGCGGTGGCACCTTTGGCTGCTTCTGAGCGAGCGGAGCTCCAACAAGAGTCTGCATCTTCTTTCTGACGTCTTCAAGACATCTCCAACAGGCGCTTCCTGCTTGTCATTGTGGCTCCATACAGCTGAGCTCCCTTCCTGGTGACCACGAAACGCATCTCAAGTGGCTGCCCTGGGAGGGTGGTTGCGACGCCTCCGGCGGACTGAGATCATGCATGTTGAAGCGGGTCGGAGGGCGTGCGCAACGACACGAATGTCGACAGTGCTCCCCCATGCGAAGTCTGCCTTTCATTCGCGCGTTACCAAAAGAACTCCACGCATGCCTTGCCTTCTGCTGTAGCCGGCTTGCCGTTTCGGCCAACGGCTGCTGAAAGCTGGTCGCTTTCAGAACCTAAAGCAGACAAGCAATGACAAGCACATTCCCACCGTCACAGTGCGTCTTATGGCAACGGCAGATGCAACTCGCTCAGCGCTGCACGGGCGCGGGGCCGACAGCTGGACGCTGAGCCTCACCGCCACGTCGGTACCAAGAAGAGAAATGCACACAACAAGATGCTGCAACTCTGTTCTACTTGAAAAACTCACCGCTCGGCCTCAGGATGCCATTCGTGTCTGGCGCATCCGGCGGGCAGGCCTGCACTTTGATGCTGTGGAGCTGACTTATTTGAAGGAACTGTGCTGCCGAGATGCACTTGAACGGGCTTACGTACTGGCCCACGCTCCCAGAGAGCGGCGGCGAGCTGCCTGGGCAGGCGGCGGCACCAGATTCATGCTTCAATGATCTGCCTCGATCATGTTAAACGGTGTTCAACGGAAAGATATGTGCCAGGCGTATGGATCATCGCGTGAGCTACTGTGTGGAAACTCAATCTTCGTGTCTTTCCTTCTCTGTTCCAAAAGCCAAGAGCCTCCAGTTTTTACTTTGGCCATTTGATCAGCCCACAGCGGACCAGATGGAGACAAACGGCCGCTGAAAGCACTCCTGCGAACCTACGAGCTAAGCGGTAAGAATTAAGACTGCGTGTCTGCTGATGCATTTCAACGTTGTTCCTGTTTTTTGTCAACGTTGCTGGCTTCACGGCGGTGAGGTACTGCATGTTCCGAAAGCTTCAGGGACTATCGGGGCTTCAGCGTGTTAAGGCCCGGACCTTGGATGCCTTGCCGGAACCAGGTTTCCTGGTACTCAGTCAGGGGTAGTCTTGGAACCCTCTTGCTTACGGAATCTAAAATCCTGGGCTCAACGCTTGCAGATCAATCCCTTCGCCCGCTTGTTGCTGAACTCAAATATTGAAGCATCCAGAGCTTCCCCCCCCTTGAGGCACGCGATCTTGGGGTGGCCTTGAAGCCGAAGCTTACAGGCTTCCCACCCATTTTTCTTGGTGTGGGCGCGAAAGCTAACAAGACTAAGACACGCCCGCCCGGAACCTCCTCGGGACCCCCCTGATCTGGCGGGGACACCAGGCAAACAGACTCGGCAAGCCATTGTGCATTGGCACTCGTCTTTCTGACCAGTTTCTCTGGATCTTGCTGTTGCCCGTAGGTTTTGCCTGGGAGCCACCCTGGAAACAGCAGCTGGTCTTTTCATCTTTGGTTCCAAACAGCGTAGCAGACAAAATGGGGACCTCGGCTTCTTTTTCGGACCCGTTTGCCCAAACGACTTCAAGGAATCCCTTGACAGCAAAACGATTTTTAACCAGCTGCATTTTAAGCGGTGTGTAGCCCTTCCCGGGAGTACGAAGGGAGGCTTTATGAACAAGAACTATGGCAAGTGCTCCAGTGCAGCTCGCTGTCAAGAGCAGATTGACGGCGCTCGGCCTGGCTCCCCATCGGCACTTGTGCTGCGGTGGCACCTTGGCTGCTTCTGAGCAAGCGGAGCTCAAACAAGAGCCTGCATCTTCTCACATCTTCAACACGTCTCCAACAAGTGCTTCCTGCTTTTCATTGTGGCTCCATACAGCTGAGCTCCCTTCCTGGTGACCACGAAACGCATCTCAAGTGGCTGCCCTGGGAGAAGGGTTGCGACACCTCCGGCGGGAGAAAATCATGCATTTTGAGGATATTGACGTGGTCGGAGGGCGAGTGCGCGCAAGCAAGAGCTCTGCGCAGAATTCGCAGTTCAAGGATTATAACTCATTGCGCTCCTCCTGCGCCAAAGATGGCAGATATAGCCCTGCTGTAGTACACAGTGATGCTCGGAAAACAAGCTGTCGATGCCTCAACTTGGCCAGAGCAAGCTGTCTCGAAGGGGCGTGCCACGAAGAATCCTTATCTGTTGAAGTCTTACATTTCCACAGACGCGAGAGCAGAGTGCGGCGTGACTCGGCGTGACTGCGGCGCAGAGTGCGGCGCGTTCTGCGGCGCCGGAAGCTGAGGGATTTTCGTTGCATTCTAGTACACATACAGTACTGGGAGGACAGAGCTGGAGGGGCGCGAGAGCGGACTGCGGCGCGTACTGCGGCGCGTACTGCGGCGCGGGAAGCTGAGGATTTTCGTTGAATTGTAGTACAAAAGTAATACTGGGAGGACAGAGCCGGAGGGGCGCGAGAGCGGACTGCGGCGCGCACTGCAGCGTGTACTGCAGGGCGGGAAACTGTGAGGGATTTTCGTTGAATTGTAGTACAAATGTAGTAAATGTAGTACTGGGAGGACAGAGCCGGAGGGGCGCGACAGCGGACCGCGGCGCGTCTGCGGCGCGGGAAATTCGTTGAATTGTAGTCTAGTACAAATGTAGTACAGAGCCGCAGGGGCACGAGAGCAGACTGCGGCGCGTGAATGGATGGTAAAGTGGGGGTTTCACTCCGGCACCGTTTTCATTCGGATCGTTTTTGGGTTCCTGGCTTGACCTTGTTTGTTGAAGTCTTACATTTCCACAGACAGCAAACCTTCTTTGAGGTACTCGCCGTTCGAAATCGTCTGGCTCATCGGTCTTCCCCGTGCTGCCTGTTCTCATCCGTTGTGAAGCAGAGACTGGGGCCTGGAGACCCAGACCGGCCTGGGCAGTCAACCGCTGTGCCGTCCACGGCGACGTCGACGCAGCTGCCTTGGACGCAGGGCTCGGCCGGCTGGGCTTTGGGCAGAAGCGCTTGAAGTTGTTCAAACAGCACAGGACAGTACGAGAACCGCACGTGGGCAGTTGCAAAAGTCTGAACTTATGAAACTGGATCTACATGCACCCAGACGTTCAAGACGAAGTGGCAGATGACAGCGAAGCCACTGTGTGGGTGTTCCCCAGAGCAGCCACTGTCGGCATCTGCTGGCTGTCAGTGTAACTGGCCACGTAGCGCATTGGATACACCTGCACGGATGTCAGGAGCGGGACAATTTCGCCCCAGATGTTCGTGTCAGGCACATGAAGCTTGCCATAGTTCCACACCTGGTTTTCAGTGCCAAGGCTGACGTGGGGCCCCACATCCTCACATTGCGCGACTCTCAAGATTCTGGCCACTGCCCCGTGAACTGAAAGGCGTAAGGTTCCTTGTAGCCCAGTGAAAGTGGCAATGGCGGAGGGGCAGGGCTCGCCCCCAAGCTCTCAGACCTCGTTCTCTCTTCCACCCGGTTCTACCCACCAACACGAAGAGAAAGAGAGAGAGAGAGAGAGAGCGGAGACATAGACAGAAGGAGATAAACCGAGGAGGCACAGGAGGCAGGAGTGTGAAGCGATAGGAGTACCAGGGAGCTGGCGGTGGGCCGTTGTTCTTGTTCAAAGGTGCCCCTTCCAGAAAACAGTCTGAACATGTTTGAACGACTCCTGCCTGGCTCTGGCCGAACTGGCCTTCATCACCTTCCTGCCGCTTGACAGCCTGGCACGTGCTGGGCAAACGCTGCAAAAAGGCCTCCGCAAGATTCGCCATTTGTGGCGTTTCTGTATTTAACCGTTCCGACCCACCCACCCACCCGCCCACCCGCCCACCCACCCACCCACCCACCCGCCCACCACCCACCGCCCACCACCCACCCACCCCCCCCTACTCCCACAAAAGAAATGAATTACCCAGCACTAGTGTTTTACATGAACATTTTACTTACTCTCAATGGAGATTTATTAATGCTAAATATTGTTCAATGAATTTTAAGTACATTTACGAGTAGTTAATTCGACTTTGCTTTATCTAAGTTACTGGGATGTGCCGAGAGGGGCGGGGTGCGGGAACGCTGTCGGTTCTGGGGGTGGGGTGGGGTGGTACGTGGAGAACTATCCTTCACAAGCTCTGAGCCAACCAAGTTTGGGGGCCATGTGACACTCCAAGCTTTCAGAAATCGTGATTGAAGCTGCAATTCAGAAGCTGCTCCCATGCAGAAGCTGTGATACGGAAACTCCTCGACGGATTCATACGCTTGCCATCCCGTTCAACAAAAGTGTGCCCGTTACAATCCGCGAACCTGCTTTATCAAGATTTGCAGCAAAATTCACAACCCAGACTCTCAAACTCCAGACCGGCCTGGGCAGTCAACCGCTGTGCCGTCCACGGCGACGTCGACGCAGCTGCCTTGGACGCAGGGCTCGGCCGGCTGGGCTTTGGGCAGAAGCGCTTGAAGTTGTTCAAAAAGCACAGGACAGTACGAGAACCGCACGTGGGCAGTTGCAAAAGTCTGAACTTATGAAACTGGATCTACATGCACCCAGACGTTCAAGACGAAGTGGCAGATGACAGCGAAGCCACTGTGTGGGTGTTCCCCAGAGCAGCCACTGTCGGCATCTGCTGGCTGTCAGTGTAACTGGCCACGTAGCGCATTGGATACACCTGCACGGATGTCAGGAGCGGGACAATTTCGCCCCAGATGTTCGTGTCAGGCACATGAAGCTTGCCATAGTTCCACACCTGGTTTTCAGTGCCAAGGCCGACGTGGGGCCCCACATCCTCACATTGCGCGACTCTCGAGATTCTGGCCACTGCACCGTGAACTGAAAGGCGTAAGGTTCCTTGTAGCCCAGTGAAAGTGGCAATGGCGGAGGGGCAGGGCTCGCCCCCAAGCTCTCAGACCTCGTTCTCTCTTCCACCCGGTTCTACCCACCAACACGAAGAGAAAGAGAGAGAGAGAGAGAGAGAGAGAGCGACAGAGAGAGAGAGAGAGAGCGGAGACATACACAGAAGGAGATAAACCGAGGAGGCACAGGAGGCAAGGGGTGTGAAGCGATAGGAGTACCAGGGAGCTGGCGGTGGGCCGTTGTTCTTGTTCAAAGGTGCCCCTTCCAGAAAACAGTCTGAACATGTTTGAACGACTCCTGCCTGGCTCTGGCCGAACTGGCCTTCATCACCTTCCTGCCGCTTGACAGCCTGGCACGTGCTGGGCAAACGCTGCAAAAAGGCCTCCGCAAGCTCTTGGTCAAGCTCTCAAGCAGGTTTGAGGTGCGATGCTCGGGCCATTCATGCTGGGTAGCAGGCGGAAGCCTCTTCAGCCCGCACTCTGGCAGGGCCTGGGCCAGACAATTCTCGCAAGGTCTCGCAAGAATAGCAAGACTCAGCAAGGGATGACAGCCACCAGTCCACCAGGCCGCCACTGAGTGGGCTCTCGCTTCGCGCACGCTGCTCTCCAGCCTCGGGCCAGCGAAACACAGACACCCCAGCCGAAGGCCGAAGGCAGAGTCTCAACCGGCGCAGAAAGTCAGGCTGGAACACCAGCATCACTGGCCAACTGGCTTGTGGTCCATGTGACTGGGCCTCAAGTGCCGCACACTCACAACACGGGTATCTGCAGATTGTACTCCACGCAATCTTTCAAACCTTAGGCGTAGTTGAACAGGATAGGGCACTTTGCGATACAGAAAACTGACAAGTGGGAGCACTGGGGGGGGGGGGTCTGCTTCCTGCCTCGTGACCATGCAATGCATCTCATGGAAGGCCGTGGAGCCTGGAGCATCGTCACATGCAGTGACCAAGAGACGAGCACGCCTCAAAAGGTTGAGTCAGCTGCCATGTACGCCCCACTTGTGGGGGGAAGCACTGGTGCATAGGGTGCAGTCGAAGCCACTGCCTGTTGCTGAATTCTATCCCTGGAATCATTTCTTGTGCTGCACAGTCCAGTCCATCCTCCGCGGACCCCGAGTAGACAAGGGGACGAGTTGCTAGGCCTTCATTGAGCGGACTGGCGCAAAAGAATTGTCAAATACGGTCAACAACACAACAAAAAGTGCAACAACAAGGAGGCGAGGTCCCCGCTGCTGGCTGAAGCTGGACCCATCGGGCTCACTGATCTCGCAACCTCTCCAGTTCAACGCCGTGGCATGTCCAGAACTCCGAAGACACGCATAAGCGGCCCAAAGCAGTATGTTTAGTGACATTGGTGACATGGCCTGCGCTGGCAAGCTATATGCTGCAACTGGCGATGCTGATCTTGCAGCCGAACGTGCCTCAGATTGCACACACTCTTGCTGCCACCTGACGGGTTGCTCGCTAACGGCCGCTAACGTTGCATCTGCATCTATCATTCGCCGGTGCAAAAGCAAAAAGCACATCGTGTTAGATTTCGCTTGCATCGAACCTGCACTGAATGTGAACATGCGAGTCCAGCGAAATGACTTCGACAGTTTCTGCTGCTACAGTACGCCGTGTGAAGATGTCCTTGAAAGGATTCTGGCTGTTCAGGGCAAAAACCCGACCAGTTCGCCAAACCGATCCCGCCTTAGGCTCGTCCAGTGCAGATAACAAGCTGTGTTTTGCAGCGGATGTCGCTGTGCACGATTCCGATTTCAGGCGCTGCACGGCTTTGTGGTTTGTGGGCTGTAGGTGGAACACGTGTGGAGGGCAGAATGGGTCTCCTGGTGGCTGCTAGTGTGGGCTTTCTGAAGGTTCTGTATTGGACGTGGGGTTTCTGATGGCTTTGGCAACCGTGTTCTAGGAACAGACACAAACAAAGCGAGTGAGCGCATTCTTCTTTGACCATGTTGCAAAGTGACACAGGTGCTTTCAACAAGCGGCAATCGATGGTCGCTCGATGTTGCGTCCCGCGCATCCAACTGTGGGATACACCTCAAGCAAGGGTTGTCGTTGTCGGTAAGCACAGAAACAGTTCCTTCAGACTGGCTTGATTGGAAGCGTCGATGCAAAAAGGGCCCTCACCTCATGTCCTGAGCTCAGGGTGAAAGACCGCGGGTACACCTCCAAGGTGCCCAGGCACGGCAGAAAGGAACCCCAACTGGCAACCAGACATCACGTTGAGTCCATGCTGAGTCTGCGCTGAATCAGTTGGCACCTCCTTTGCAACGGCCCCGAGGTTCACATCCTGGCAACGGCCATCATCTACCAGAAGCAGCAACCTGCTTCAACTCGCTATGGCCAAGTCGTTGAGAAGGGCGATGCAGGGCAATGTAGGGTGCCTGGTAGCCCAGGGAAAGTGGCAACGGCCGTGTGATGGGGAAGGCCCAGTCGTCGGACCTCACGACATGCAGCGAGACAGAAAAGGCACAGGACGTGACAATGCCGTAGGACAAGGCAGCCACCATTCCCGTCTTGGCAGTGCAGCCCCTTCTCAGGACATGAGCTATGTTGAGACAAGACCTTGATGGAATTGAGTAGGCCTTGGTCTGGGAGGCTTGCCCATGACGTGCCAGCCTCCATATCCAGTGAGTAGGTCGGTACTTCAACGGCTGTTCCCGATGCTTCACAGGGCCTGAGGCAACCTTGGGATAGGAGATTCCTGATCCGGAATATCACGGAGGTCAGTGTCAATGTCATCTCGTCCTTCACTGAAAAAAGAACTCCCTCTCTACTGACATAAAAGTTGGCTGATATACAAGTTGACGAACTGCAGAGACTCCTATCCATGGCATGCCGCCCGAATTGCATGGCACCCCTCCGCAATGCACATGGATCTGACAAGCGCTGTAACTGCTGCCGAGTGAGAGTGCTAGCTATGTGCCAAGGGACTGAATGCTGACAACACAACTCCTTAACTCCAGAGAGTTTCCAATTTTGGAACATGACTCGATATTTCAGCCGAAAGCTGGCACCGGGTGCGCCAAGCAGGGCAGTCGAGGCAAGGCATGGCCCAAGATGGATTGCACCTGCTTTTTTGCATCTGCTTTTGCTAATACTTTTTGTGCTCGTGGGTCTGGTCGAGAGCCGCCTAGCATGGGGAATAGAAGAACAAAGAACAAAAAGTTCTTAACGACACAAAAGAAACATGCAGCTGAGGCTTCCACCATCACGAACTTTGCGGAGCTGGCTCCTCGAAGGCACGTTTAGCGCTCTTTGGTCGGGGGAGAGCGAAGAGAGGGCGGAGAGGCGGTAGGGGGAGGTAGGCGGGAGAGGAAGAGGGACAGGAGGAGGAAGAGGAGGAGGATGAGGATGAGGGCGGGGTGTCACAGGAACCGGAACGGTGCTACCAAGTGACGGATGCTGCCGCACGAGCGCCGCGCGTCAGGCTATGATATGCCTTCGCATTGGGATCACATCTGACGCGTTTGGTAGAAGTTGTGGGCACCCTCCAGCTGCCTCAAGTGAGTCCACCAAAACCCGCTTGTCATCCACCAGGATGGCGGCGCCATCAAAAGGCGGAAAGTTCATCGCCCGAATGAAGCGCTCTACCTGGAACAACTGGTGGTAACTTCCACAAGACATCGGATCAAAAACTGGAACGTTCTGGGATAATCATGAGAGTGAACTGTTGAAATGTAGGCAGCTCATGAGAGAAAATACCAGCCTGCTGGTCAGACCACTCCTGCTGGATGAGACCATCAAACGGAAGCTTCCTTTGATCAGAGGCGAATACTGAGTAGTGAATTCCGGTGCAGACGGTCTGGTGCTCAGGCCTATAGTGGTAGGAGCTTTCGCCTTTCTGCTCTTCGCCTGGCATACGCGGCATCCATGGTGATCTACAGAAAAAAAAGCCATTGACACACCAGCTCCTACCTGTGCGTTGCCTGCAAGGTGCAGGGTAAAACGCAGGACCCCTATAAGGGACCCTTATTCTTCCTCCCCTAAATAACCCCTACATATACCTTATATAGTCCCTATATGTCCCTATATACCTAAGTAGCCCCCAAAATATCCCCTACATGACCCCTAAGGTCCCTTATAAGGGTCCCCCCTTTAGTCCCTTGAGTTTGGGCCTTTTAGTGTTTAGCCTAGGGTTTCTTACATAGGGAAGCTTCCATGGACGGAGAACGCCCCAAGCTCGCGTCACGCATGCGCTGACAGAGACATGTCTATCAACATGTTGTATGCTTACCATCCTAGCAGGCCTCTCCTTTTCGCTCGGCCGCCATGGTACAAGAAGTGTCTGAGCAACTTGACGGTCGTTGATATAACACATGGACCGACATGCCCACGACAATACTTTGTCACATGCGAGTGAAAACCGACAGGTGCCTTAAAGTACTTCCCCTGGACACCCGAGAACCTCGCCCTATAGGCCCTAGGCTTGGCAAGGACCCTGTTCCGTAGGTCATACTGACATTCGATGACAGAACCCGGCATCTCGACATGGTGCACCTGCAGGGAGACCTTCAGAACTGAAGTACCAGCGGAACCTCGCTTGCTCCATTCCCCAGCATGCGGGAAATTGCATCACGTGTTGCTTCTGAGGACGGTGCACCTGTCGCGCACACCGCGCCGTCACAGGCAGGAGCTTGCGGTAGACCTGCCACACGATGGCGGGCATCTTGCACGCAGTCACAGGCTGTGGATGACTACGGCTGTAAACTATTGACTATGGGCCGGACGGTGAAGGCCGTGTCCACTGCTTCCTCAGTCTCGAGCTGAGTGCTTGGTTCCCATGATTGTTGGATGTGGTGTTAACAACTGTCCGTTTTGTTTTGGGCCCCCGTCCACTGCAATGTGTTCTCGGTGCAACACAAGCCCCGCGTCAAATGCCTCCGTAGAAGGCTCCAAGGCACAGGAGGCACATAGTGACATTCAGAACATTTAGAACTCTTATAGAATATATTGCAAAGAGGAAGAACCCCCCAGCCTCCACCATGCGGTGGCATGTGACGCCAGTTTCGCTGTCTCCCTCAAAAATGCACCAAAAGCCCGACCTGAAGAACCACCGATGCGACATTCACAGAGCCTTGTGGCATCTGTACACTGGTCATTGGCCAGCTGGGCCGTGGACCAGCAGCCCCGATGTTTGGGCAGCAGGGAAGGGTGAAAGTTGATACAGTCGGGGCAGAGGCTCAACCTCCGCAAGACAAGAGGTGGTGGCTGCCTTGCTAGACGGTGCACTGAGGCACCGCACACGCTGGAAGGCAACTTCTTCCTGTAAGACCTGGCATTCTGCGTGCAAAATCCTGCAAGCACTTGTTGAGGCTCTGTAAGGGCAGGGCGCAGAGACAATCAAGTCTGGTCGAAAACCACGCGCCTTCCTCAAGAATGATGGCAGTTCTTTTCGTGATTTGTCAAAGCTGCAAATGCAGTTTTACCTTGCTCCAAGATTGCCAGCGGGCATGATACGTGCAGCCAAGTCTCTCCAGGATTTCGGCTTCACTGTCGCAGAGTACCTGGGCTTGTGGATGTTGAGGCCAGACGTAACACCGACCTACGACGTGCATCACTTCGTTACTGCAATACAGGTGGCGGACGCATTCGCAGCCAAGAGCTGCGCAAACGTCCCGCAAGTCCTGGCTACGGGTCCGTCCCAGGTCCACAGGGTCTACTGACAAAACAGCTATGCCAACTGGCGATCTGAGGATCAGACACAGTCTTTGGCCTGTGATGTCTGAGAGATACACAAAATAGCGGACGAAGGCAAGCTTCCACCCACCTAGTGCAGGGATGGCTCAAGGTCTTCAGACTGGCAGCACGTCTGTGGAAAGTGCATGGCCTGCTCGGTGCCGACCGAAGACCTGTTGACCCCTACTCAGCCCTCCTCCGTCATACTTGTGCGCATCGTATGCATCGTAGGTTATGGGGCTAAGAGCTGCGCAATTCCTTCAGAACTTCCTCGGCAGCGGCACCCCAACCGAAGAGAAGCACCTGAGCATGCAACATCTCTGTGTGCAATGCGAGATACCTGATAGACCTACACAGCAGGCCGAGCTAGTCCGAGCAGCACTCGTGGGCGAGGGGGCTTAGACATGATTATGGCTTCAAAGGGAATCGCAAGCTGAGATTTACTTGACTGGCATGTCATCAGCCATGCTGAAAAACACCTTTCCGATGAGGGCGTAACTCTTCGTCCTTCCGACGAGCCCTCCATGAGGTGTGCACTACGCCGACACTTCACTGCTTGGGCCGAGAAGCGCCGCATCACGAACACAGCTGTAAGCTCGATGCTGCACACACCGTTTGCCAATGTCAAGCTTGCCAAGCTATCTTCCGGTCACAGTTTTTTGTTTGTGACCCAGGAGACTGCGGTCAATTCACCTGCAGGCGCGACGGCAAAGCTGAGTTTAAGCCTGGCCGCCTGGCATCGCCTTGACTCACCTTGCCTCGTTGCCTCCTTGGGTCTGGCACAGAGCAACCGTCGCACTCTTTTTTAGGGCGAGCTGGTGGGGAAACTCTGGAAACTGCCCGCCAAAGATGAAAGAGGCGGCCCGTGACCCGACAGGCAAGCGGGTACCCCACAGCCACTTCACAGGCTCCTCTCTGGAAGACCTGTGGCTTTACTGAAGTCAACGGAAGTCGACGCTAAACAGGGCCTTAAAGGCTGTTCTCTGTTCGCCGCTTGTCGGCTTGTGGGCTTGGGGGGGGGTATTGCCCCGCGCTGGTGAGACAACGGTGGCAAAAGAATGGATGGGGGAGACATCAGGAAATGAGGCAGGAAGATGAGTTCGATGGCTCCTCAATACCAAGGCGGTTCTGGAACGCCAGCAACTGTTCCTGAGCAAGAAGCACCAACTTGACATTCATCCCACTAGCAATTCATCCACCGAGATTTGCAGGCAATCCCACGTCAAGAACAAACATACGACGCCTGAGTACCCGAGGACTACCTTACTTTGGGCTGGCATTTCTCAGCGGCCTGGCGAGGCCTTTGGGTTGAAAGGAGGCTTAACGTGTGGGATTTCCTTCGCGGCCGTCCTTATGCCTAAGTGGATGGTTTGGGATTAGAGTTCTCACAAGGCTTCTGGATGTTTGCTGAAGGTAAGGATTCGAGGCTTGGTAGCACAAGGGCCAGAGAGTTTTTTCCCTGCTGGGACTGTTGAAGTCGCTGCACGGAAAACCAAGTAAAATGATTCAGTTTGCCGTTTCAGCGCTGCGAGGTCTTGTTCGGGACCGGTCTTGTTCAGCTTCTTCTTTATGATTAAACTAATGTCGCTTATTCTCAAGATGCTTTCTAAACGTTCAGCTTTTTAGAGAAACACGTAAAACTCAGGCTTCAAACTTAGGGGTTTTTGTTCGGGCATACGCTTGTCAGGGGCTCCAGAAATCCATGGCTCGTTGCGTTGAGGCCTTTCTTGGGCTCCGGGCTCATAATCTGTAATTGGACATGTATAAACATGTGTTCTATTTAGATCTGGATTTCTGCATTTCAGTACTTTTCAACTTCGGTATTTTGGTATGTACGTATATATATCCATATATACAGTATATATTTATTTATTCATATTTATGTACCTCTAATTATGTCCTGATGTACTGATGTACTTACGTACTTGTGAATTCATGTGGCTATACATAAACAGGTAAACAGGAATCGGCAATCGGCGACCAAGCATCGGGCCTACCCCCCCCCCCCCTCTACCCAATCCGGATCCTTGGGACCCAAGGTCCCGGGTCCAAGAGCCTCGGGCCCTTGATCGTCCGAAAGCCATCTTGCCGCACACGTGAATTGCGCTTCAATCGACGTAGGACAGGGTGTCCAGTCTCTCTGCGACACCCCTATGCTTGGCTGCTGCGATCGACACAAAGTGCGCGTGCGAAGCACGCACGTGTTTGGTATGTGGATGTCTAAATATCCGCCGACCCCAGCTTTGAGCGGGGGAGGCGCTAGTGAAGACCCCATGGCGTCGGCGTAACCCCGCACCTGAAGCTGACTTTAAAGGGCCCCAGTCCGTGCCCCGCCCTTCCCGCCCTTCCCGCCCTTCCCGCCCTTCCCGCCCTTCCCGCCCTTCAGTGCATGCCCGCCCCCTCCACCCTTCCCGCCCGCTCTGCCCACCATGGCTCCGCATGGTCCCATGGCTCCATGCCCCTGGCCCTCCGCCCTGGCCCCATGGCCCATGGTCCCATGGCATGCCCGCCCCCTCAGCTCCCGCCCTTCCCGCCCATGGCTCATGGCCCCATAGCCCCGTGGTCCCATGGCTCCATGCCCCCTGGCCCACTCCTGGCCCCATGCTCCTTTGTTCTATGAGCTGGCTGCGTGCTGACTGTAAAGGGCCCTTCCCCTTCCCGCCCGTTCCGCCCACCATGGCTCATGGCCCCCTATGGTCCCATGGCTCCATGCTCCCTGGTCCCATGCCCCTCTCTTGATAAGCTGACTTTAAAGGGCCCCAGTGCATGCCCGCCCCCTCCGCTCTTCCCGCCCTTCCTTCCCGCCCGCTCCGCCTCATGGTCCCATACAAGGGCCCCAGTGCACGCTTGCCCCCTCCGCCCTTCCCGCCTTTCCCGCCCATGGCCCATGGGCCCATAGCCCCAGCCCGCTTGCTCCGCCCTTCCCGTTCGCTCCGCCTCCCCATGGCCTAGACATCCCTGGCCGCACTGGTTCCCTGGCCTCATGCCTCTAGAGATCCGATCAGATGACTTTAAAGGGCCCCAGTGCACGCCCGCCCTCTCCGCTCTTCCCGCCCGCTCCGCCCTTCCCGCTTGCTCCGTCCTTCCCACCCGCTCTTATCATGGCCTAGACATCCCTGGCCGCACTTTCATGCCTGGTCCCCGGGCCCCAGTGCATGCCCGCCCGCACTTTCATGCCCATCCCTGGCCGCACTTTCATGCCTGGTCCCCTGGCCTTATGCCTCTATAGGCCCGATCAGATGACTTTAAAGGGCCCCAGCGTTCGGATGGCTTGCCTGCCCGCTCCGCCTGCCCGCTTGCTCCGCCCTTCCCGCCCGCTCCGCCTCCCCATGGCCTAGACATCCCTGGCCGCACTGGTTCCCTGGCCTTATGCCTCTAGACCCGATCATGACTTTAAAGGGCCCCAGTGCACGCCCGCCCTCTCCGCTCTTCCCGCCCGCTCCGCCCTTCCCGCTTGCTCCGTCCTTCCCACCCGCTCTTATCATGGCCTAGACATCCCTGGCCACACTTTCATGCCTGGTCCCCGGGCTCCAGTGCAGGCCCGCCCGCACTTTCATGCCTGGTCCCCTGGCCCCAGTGCATGCCCGCCCCCTCCGCCGTTCCTTCCCCTTCCCACCCGTTCCGCCCGCCATGGACGGCTCCATGGCCCTATGGTCCCATGGCTCCATGCTCCCTGGTCCCATGCCCCTCTCTTGATAAGCTGACTTTAAAGGGCCCCAGTGCATGCCCGCCCCCTCCGCCCTTCCCCCTTCCCGCCCTTCCCGCCCGCTCCGCCTCATGGTCCCATAAAAGGGCCCCAGTGCACGCTTGCCCCCTCCGCCCTTCCCGCCTTTCCCGCCCATGGCTCATGGGCCCATAGCCCCAGCCCGCTTGCTCCGCCCTTCCCGTTCGCTCCGCCTCCCCATGGCCTAGACATCCCTGCCTCGAGAGATCTCCGCTCTTCCCGCCCGCTCCGCCCTTCCCGCTTGCTCCGTCCTTTCCCACCCGCTCTTATCATGGCCTAGACATCCCTGGCCGCTTTCATGCCTGGTCCCCGGGCCCCAGCGCATGCCCGCCCGCACTTTCATGCCCATCCTTGGCCGCACTTTCATGCCTGGTCCCCTGGCCTTATGCCTCTAGACCCGATCAGATGACTTTAAAGGGCCCCAGGGCATGCCCGCTCTAGGCCTGTTCGGATGGCTTGCCTGCCCGCTCCGCCTGCCCGCTTGCTCCGCCCTTCCCGCCCGCTCCGCCTCCCCATGGCCTAGACATCCCTGGCCGCACTGGTTCCCTGGCCTTATGCCTCTAGACCCGATCAGATGACTTTAAAGGGCCCCAGCGCACGCCCGCCCTCTCCGCTCTTCCCGCCCGCTCCGCCCTTCCCGCTTGCTCCGTCCTTCCCACCCGCTCTTATCATGGCCTAGACATCCCTGGCCGCACTTTCATGCCTGGTCCCCGGGCCCCAGTGCAGGCCCGCCCGCACTTTCACGCCCATCCCTGGCCGCACTTTCATGCCTGGTCCCCTGGCCTTATGCCTCTAGACCCGATCAGATGACTTTAAAGGGCCCCAGTGCATGCCCAAGACCTGTTCGGATGGCTTGCCTGCCCGCTCCGCCTGGCCGCTTGCTCCGCCCTTCCCGCCCGCTCCGCCTCCCCATGGCCTAGACATCCCTGGCCGCACTGGTTCCCTGGCCTTATGCCTCTAGACCCGATCAGATGACTTTAAAGGGCCCCAGTGCACGCCCGCCCTCTCCGCTCTTCCCGCCCGCTCCGCCCTTCCCGCTTGCTCCGTCCTTCCCACCCGCTCTTATCACGGCCTAGACATCCCTGGCCGCACTTTCATGCCTGGTCCCCTGGCCTTATGTTTAGTTTCTAGACCCGATCAGATGACTTTAAAGGGGCCCAGCGCATGCCCGCCCTCTCCGCTCTTCCCGCTTGCTCTGCCCTTGCCGCCCGCTCCGCCTCCCCATGGCCTAGACATCCCTGGCCGCACTTTCACGCTTGGTCCCCTATGCCTCTAGACCCGTTCAGATGACTTTAAAGGGCCCCAGTGCATGCCTGCCCGCTCCGGGCCCCAATGCATGCCCGCCTAGATATCCCTGGCCGCACTTTCATGCCTGGTCCCCTGGCCGATGCCTCTAGGCCTGTTCGGATGGCTTGCCTGCCCGCTCCGCCTGCCCGCTTGCTCCGCCCTTCCCGCCCGCTCCGCCTCCCCATGGCCTAGACATCCCTGGCCGCACTGGTTCCCTGGCCTTATGCCTCTAGACCCGATCAGATGACTTTAAAGGACCCCAGCGCACGCCCGCCCTCTCCGCTCTTCCCGCCCGCTCCGCCCTTCCCGCTTGCTCCGTCCTTCCCACCCGCTCTTATCATGGCCTAGACATCCCTGGCCGCACTTTCATGCCTGGTCCCCGAGCCCCAGCGCATGCCCGCCCGCACTTTCATGCTCATCCCTGGCCGCACTTTCACGCCTGGTCCCCTGATCAGATGACTTTAAAGGGCCCCAGCGCACGCCCGCCCTCTCCGCTCTCTCCGCTTGCTCCGTCCTTCCCACCCGCTCTTATCATGGCCTAGACATCCCTGGCCGCACTTTCATGCCTGGTCCCCTGGCCTTATGTTTCTAGACCCGATCAGATGACTTTATAGGGGCCCAGTGCATGCCCGCCCTCTCCGCTCTTCCCGCTTGCTCCGCCCTTGCCGCCCGCTCCGCCTCCCCATGGCCTAGACATCCCTGGCCGCACTTTCACGCTTGGTCCCCTATGCCTCTAGACCCGTTCAGATGACTTTAAAGGGCCCCAGTGCATGCCTGCCGCTCCGGGCCCCAATGCATGCCCGCCTAGATATCCCTGGCCGCACTTTCATGCCTGGTCCCCTGGCCTATGCCTCTAGGCCTGTTCGGATGGCTTGCCTGCCCGCTCCGCCTGCCCGCTTGCTCCGCCCTTCCCGCCCGCTCCGCCTCCCCATGGCCTAGACATCCCTGGCCGCACTGGTTCCCTGGCCTTATGCCTCTAGACCCGATCAGATGACTTTAAAGGGCCCCAGCGCACGCCCGCCCTCTCCGCTCTTCCCGCCCGCTCCGCCCTTCCCGCTTGCTCCGTCCTTCCCACCCCGCTCTTATCATGGCCTAGACATCCCTGGCCGCACTTTCATGCCTGGTCCCCGGGCCCCAGTGCATGCCCGCCCGCACTTTCATGCTCATCCCTGGCCGCACTTTCACGCCTGGTCCCCTGGCCTTATGCCTCTAGACCCGATCAGATGACTTTAAAGGGCTCCAGCGCATGCCCGCTCTAGGCCTGTTCGGATGGCTTGCCTGCCCGCTCCGCCTGCCCGCTTGCTCCGCCCTTCCCGCCCGCTCCGCCTCCCCATGGCCTAGACATCCCTGGCCGCACTGGTTCCCTGGCCTTATGCCTCTAGACCCCATCAGATGACTTTAAAGGGCCTCAGCGCACGCCCGCCCTCTCCGCTCTTCCCGCGCTCCGCCCTTCCCGCTTGCTCCGTCCTTCCCACCCGCTCTTATCATGGCCTAGACATCCCTGGCCGCACTTTCATGCCTGGTCCCCTGGCCTTATGTTTCTAGATCTGATCAGATGACTTAAAGGGCCCCAGCGCATGCCCGCCCTCTCCGCTCTTCCCCCCACGCCTTTCTTCGATAAGCTGACTTTAAAGGGCCCCAGTGCATGCCCGCCCCCTCCTCCGCCCTTCCCGCCCTTCCCGCCCTTCCCACCCTTCCCGCCCTTCCCGCCCTTCCCGCCCGCTCCGCCCGCCATGGCTCATGGCCCCATGGCGCCATGGTCCCATAAAAGGGCCCCCATGGCCCCATGGTCCCATGGCTCTAGCCCCCTGACCCCATGCCCCTCTCTTCTATGAGCTGGCTTTGTTGCTGACTTTAAAGGGCCCTTCCCCCATAGCTCATGGCCCCATGGCCCCATGGCTCCATCTTTCTGGCCCCACGCCTTTCTTCGATAAGCTGACTTTAAAGGGCCCCAGCGCATGCCCGCCCCCTCCGCCGTTCCTTCCCCTTCCCGCCCGTTCCGCCCGCCATGGCTCACGGCCCCATGGTCCCATGGCTCCATGCTCCCTGGCCCCACGCCCCTCTCTTGATAAGCTGACTTTAAAGGGCCCCAGTGCATGCCCGCCCCCTCCGCCCTTCCCGCCCTTCCCGCCCTTCCCGCCCGCTCCGCCTCATGATCCCATAAAAGGGCCGCAGTGCATGCTTGCCCCCTCCGCCCCATAGCCCCAGCCCGCTTGCTCCGCCCTTCCCGTTCGCTCCGCCTCCCCATGGCCTAGACATCCCTGGCCGCACTCGTTCCCTGGCCTCATGCCTCTAGAGATCCGATCAGATGACTTTAAAGGGCCCCAGCGCACGCCCGCCCTCTCCGCTCTTCCCGCCCGCTCCGCCCTTCCCGCTAGCTCCGTCCTTCCCACCCGCTCTTATCATGGCCGGCCGCACTTTCATGCCTGGTCCCCGGGCCCCAGCGCATGCCCGCCCGCACTTTCATGCCCATCCCTGGCCGCACTTTCATGCCTGGTCCCCTGGCCTTATGCCTCTAGACCCGATCAGATGACTTTAAAGGGCCCCAGCGCATGCCCGCTCTTGGCCTGTTCGGATGGCTTGCCTGCCCGCTCCGCCTGCCCGCTTGCTCCCCGCTCCGCCTCCCCATGGCCTCGACATCCCTGGCCGCACTGGTTCCCTGGCCTTATGCCTCTAGACCCGATCAGATGACTTTAAAGGGCCTCAGCGCACGCCCGCCCTCTCCGCTCTTCCCGCCCGCTCCGCCCTTCCCGCTTGCTCCGTCCTTCCCACCCGCTCTTATCATGGCCTAGACATCCCTGGCCGCACTTTCATGCCTGGTCCCCGGGCTCCAGCGCAGGCCCGCCCACACTTTCATGCCCATCCCTGGCCGCACTTTCATGCCTGGTCCCCTGGCCTTATGCCTCTAGACCCGATCAGATGACTTTAAAGGGCCCCAGTGCACGCCCGAGGCCTGTTCGGATGGCTTGCCTGCCCGCTCCGCCTGCCCGCTTGCTCCGCCCTTCCCGCCCGCTCCGCCTCCCCATGGCCTAGACATCCCTGGCCGCACTGGTTCCCTGGCCTTATGCCTCTAGACCCGATCAGATGACTTTAAAGGGTGTCAGTGCACGCCCGCCCTCTCCGCTCTTCCCGCCCGCTCCGCCCTTCCCGCTTGCTCCGTCCTTCCCACCCGCTCTTATCATGGCCTAGACATCCCTGGCCGCACTTTCATGCCTGGTCCCCTGAAGGGGCCCAGTGCATGCCCGCCCTCTCCGCTCTTCCCGCTTGCTCCGCCCTTGCCGCCCGCTCCGCCTCCCATGGCCTAGACATCCCTGGCCGCACTTTCATGCTTGGTCCCCGCTATGCCTCTAGACCCGTTCAGATGACTTTAAAGGGCCCCAGCGCATGCCTGCCCGCTCCGGGCCCCAATGCATGCCCGCCTAGATATCCCTGGCCGCACTTTCATGCCTGGTCCCCTGGCCTATGCCTCTAGGCCTGTTCGGATGGCTTGCCTGCCCGCTCCGCCTGCCCGCTTGCTCCGCCCTTCCCACCCGCCTCCCCATGGCCTAGACATCCCTGGCCGCACTGGTTCCCTGGCCTTATGCCTCTAGACCCGATCAGATGACTTTAAAGGGCCCCAGCGCACGCCCGCCCTCTCCGCTCTTCCCGCCCGCTCCGCCCTTCCCGCTTGCTCCGTCCTTCCCACCCGCTCTTATCATGGCCTAGACATCCCTGGCCGTACTTTCATGCCTGGTCCCCGGGCCCCAGTGCATGCCCGCCCGCACTTTCATGCTCATCCCTGGCCGCACTTTCATGCCTGGTCCCCTGGCCTTATGCCTCTAGACCCGATCAGATGACTTTAAAGGGCCCCAGCGCATGCCCGCTCTAGGCCTGTTCGGATGGCTTGCCTGCCCGCTCCGCCTACCCGCTTGCTCCGCCCTTCCCGCCCGCTCCGCCTCCCCATGGCCTAGACATCCCTGGCCGCACTGGTTCCCTGGCCTTATGCCTCTAGACCCGATCATGACTTTAAAGGGCCCCAGTGCACGCCCGCCCTCTCCGCTCTTCCCGCCCGCTCCGCCCTTCCCGCTTGCTCCGTCCTTCCCACCCGCTCTTATCATGGCCTAGACATCCCTGGCCGCACTTTCATGCCTGGTCCCCTGGCCTTAGAGGAGATGCTTGGCCGACAGATATTGCACAGCGGTCGCGGATGGCCTCTCAGCACACTACCGACTAAGCCCTCCTAATGCCCTTGAAACCCTGAACGCTCAACCCTAAGCCCTAAACCCTAAGCCCTAAACCCTAGGCCCTAAACCCGAAACCCTAAACCCTAAACCGTAGACCGCTCACTCTCCTCCTGCCTGTGCGAATTCGTCGAAAGATGGCCTGCCATCCTTGTTCTTGTCCGGTTTGCGCGGAGCATCAGGTTGAGGGGTCGGCGGCACTGGCGGTAGCCATTAAATATATATACAAATATGTATATGTAGATGTACATGTATCCGTGCGCGGGTGGGCAACTCTGCCCCACTCGGGGTCATATGCCCTGTTGTGCATGCAAAAGTCCTCTGGCAATGGCTCCGGTGGTACTGTTGGTATCGGGCATAAGTCGAGCGCTTGTTGCTGTTCCCATGAGTGCGCACTCCTGTGTTTCGAGGGTTTACTCATGTTCTTGCTAGGGGCAAAGGTGCCTTTGTCCCTTCCTCTGCAAATCAGGATCGTGACGTGCTTTATGCGGCTGTGCACCATCGTTGTTTTGCAATAAAACTTTCGGCCCGCACGAAGAGATTCTATGAGATTCCAACACACACACAAGACATCTCACAACACAACTGAGAGAAGAAGGTGTGCACCTTTCATGTGCCCTCAGCATGTGCACAAACCTCGCAAATTGCGGGCCTTCAGCGTGTCCGCAGGATGTACAATGGGTCTGCGTTGCTGTACCTTGGGAGCTGCTCAATTGAAGATTGTGCCGAGGATGGCGCAGCTGAGCGGGTGACGTGCTGAAGAGCTTGTGTCAGGCTCCATTGCCTGCAGCTTCAGATGAATAAGTGAGGGACACGGAAGCAAAGGAAAAACCGGCATACATGCTCTAAAACTGCTGCTATTCGTTGTTTTAAACGGCATCTTGCCCACCAATCCCCCCTTGCACCAGGCCTGGTTTCCATAAGCCATGCCAATACAATGGTCGCCTGACTGCACATGTGCAATGCGCACTTGCCGGTACATCCCGGTACATTTCAGGCAAAACTGAGAGCCAAGTCGCGGAGCGATTGACCCCGAGAGCACAATGCACCAAAACACATGAGGAGGGGTCCTTGAAGGCAGCCTGGACAACTCCGGACCACACTCTCACTCAAGGAAGATGGAGCAAAGAGGTACGGAGTGGGCACATTCGTGTGCCTCCAAGAAGTCTTTACATCGCCAGTAGGCACCCGAAGGGCGGCACTTGGGATTTTCCTTCCTGGCCGCCTCACGTGCCAACACCAAACCCGTGTCAAGGCGGGCAAAGCCGTGCATCAAGGCCGTGGAAATCATGATGACATCATGTCAGACACCAAAGCTAGGAACATGGCCTCAAAGTCTTCCGCCGTTTGCTCCGGTCCGAAGACATCATCCTCAGACGCCAGCTCAACACCGAACCTCTGAACGACTGAAGAGCTTTCCCAACAAGCTTGGTCTTTTCCTGGCCGCTGCTTCGTGTGCTTCTGCGTGCTCATCCTATTGCGCATGCTTCCGTCTTAGCCTGTGTGTCACTCCGTTGGCGCACTGTAGCTGCTGCTATGTGTTGCGGCTTCTGCAGTCGCCACCACTACCGGCAAAGACCGACAATGCATTCACGGCTACCTCCCGCACATTCTGACACTGGGCGTCTCACGAATCCGTCGTCTGCCATGGGAACCTTAAACATGCTCGCAATTGGGAGATCTGCTTCTTCAGCACGTGGAAGCCTGCTCATGTCGGCAGATGTACGTCAGGCCCGCGCCCACTCAACCACCAGCTTGCCATGCTTGCCAGGAGCGAGTGCATAAAGGTCCGAAACATTCAACACATGGGTGATGCCAAGCGCGTTGGCCTCCTGGGGCAGAGTGTATGACACCGTGAAAGTTTCAAAAGAGATACTTCCTATGGTGTATACAGCAGCCACTTCAGCCTTCGCCAGACCCAGTGCGGCGTTGGCAGCACCCAGGTACAAGGAGCCCGGAAGGATCTCCTAATGCAACGGCTGATTTCACTGCGCACTGGCAGTTAGAGAACAAACATCAAGCAAACACAAACAAAACAGAACAAACCAAGGAGAAGACAACACGTTTTCAACTCGCGCCGCCGAGGCTCCGATATCTCAAGGTGCAGTTGCTTGCGTTGAATGGCTGCTTCTGCCGCAGCTAGGTGTCCACAGGGCTCCACGCCACTGGTCCGAAAGAAATTAAACATCATGGCGGCAGAAAGAGAGTCAATGGAAAAAATGTCTTGGAATTCGCGCATCTTGATTCGGTTGTCCGTGGCACGCCTTTCTCCAAAAATGCCAAGATAGGTCTAGTGCTCACCTAGCGCCTCTCGCCATGATGGCCATCTGCTGCTTCTGCCACCCCCCCAAAGTCGACGATATTCAATGGCGGCCAGCCATGGACGGCGACACATGAGAAACATGCCCCATGACAAGCAGACAGAAAAATGCAAAGTCTGGCAGGGCGCCTTCGCATCTTCTTCTGCTTTTTGAGAACTGCAAAACTTGCGTCAAGTGTATGGCCGGTGAAGGAAAGCGTGGGCCGATTGCCGTGCCTCCTGTTGCTGATACCATCGTTGATTCCTCCTCCGGCCTGAGAGGGATGCTGTAAGACCTGTATTGCACCGTCTCATGAACAAATACCGAGACCGGCTGAGGCCACACAGGGAAACTCTGGGAAACCCTGCGACAGCCACCTGGCTGGCTGAAACGTCATGTATCCTTTTCGGAAGGTCTTGGCCGGAACCTGAACAGCTTATCTCGCAGAGGGCATGCGGGGCTTCGATCGGAGACTGAGGAATACATACGAACTTTCTGGCAAGTAACCAAAGCGAACCAAAAGAACCAAGTGAACAACGTGAGCATGAAGAAAGCAGGAATGAAACAGCTTCGGCCTCCTGCTTGCCAGGTAGTTGGAAAGATCTCAGCAGCAACACCTCGGTGGTCCAAGGCGGTGTCTTCGTACTTGGGCGAAGAAGCTCGGGCCCTCGCATTCTCCGGGTCAGCTGCCGGCCGGATGCCGACAGCAGGGTCGGAGCCGTCCACAGCCTCAGATGCATCGCTAAGGTTTCGCTTGTCTGTGCGGGGGGAAAATAGATCGTTACTTTAACTTACATGGCATAGAGAGCGTGCCGGAACCTCAACCCAAAACAAGCCAGCGATGGCCAAAGCATGCCAAGGCCATGGCAGGCATAAAGAGGAGCTCCTCCAATGGCGTGTCGGGGCCTGGGCGGCGACTTTCCGCAGGCCATGTTTGCATGTGATACTGAGGCCGAGGGCTTGACAAGTCGAGTCATCAACATGTTCTTCTGTTCGTATTGCTTTCATTTCGTGCCAACCGTTGAGCAGCAAAGCTGCCGACTGATCGAGCCCGGAAAAGTGGAAAAGGGAACCTGACAGCAGTGTTATGCCAAGAGCTTTCTAGCGTTCCCATGCCAACTTCAAGCTTCAGACTTCCGGTGCAGCATCCAACCTCTAAGCTTCCGGCTACTTCTGCACCTGCCACTTTGACCCTAACGCCTCCAGGTTTGGCAGCTGCCGAAAGAGACGAATGTGTAGCATTAGCAGATCATTCGCAAACACGGCTTTCTGCCGCAAGAGCTTAGGAGCCTTGAGGCGCAGCTTTGGAGCCGGAGCAGGCGAGTGCAAGGGTTGTGCCAGGCCTGGGCAGCGCAACGTGTGCCAAGGTAGTTTCACGGTAGGTTCCTAAGGGATGGTAAACAGGGTATGGCCAGGCTGCTTCAAAGCTGAGCAAGGCGCCATCCTGCAAAACCCCGCACCTGAAGGGAACCCTCCTACATCCTCTACGTGGCGCGCTGTATTCATGTCAACTAGGTTGTGCAGAAAGAAATCCAAATCACGGGGAGGGTTGACTGCCTCGTTCAATGCTTTGTGAGGCAGTTGGGAGAGTCTTTGTTGGGTTTTAGCCCTTGTTTCTGAGCTCCCTTGCCTCAGCAAGTAGGACGACGGACACTATTTGAACATGGAAACTGTGTGCTCGGATTCGTGAACCGGGTACAACCAGTAGCTACGGCCTTGTCTCGCATTTGGAGAGCTGTCTCGTTGTGCGGCCATAACTTGCCTTCGTTCTTCGAGATGAGTGGTGCCTGACAGGATGCAAACCGTTGGCTTGCCATGTCAACATGTGCTTTTGGTTTCCCTCTACGACCATCGCCTTTTCCACCAAGCTTTCATCTTGCACGGCTGCGGTTTCCATTGTGACCTTCCGACCAATCTCTAAAACTAAAAAACGAGAAGCTAAAACCAACGAGGTGTCTGGTCGAGGTGTGCATGGAAGCTGATGCGCGCCTCTCCGCCAAGCACCTTTGGCAGCACCTGTCACGCCCAAGTCAAGGAAAATAAAGTGCCAGCCAAGGCCGTGGTTCGTCCGTGCTCATCATCCATGCGTCTGCAGGCTACAAGACTTGGCTTCAAGACCCCCCCTCACTCACCCACGGAAAGTGGCAAGGAGTAGTGGCCAACGCACTCTCTCGATCCGAAAGCTGCTCACAGAGCGTAATTCCTTGGATCTCTACACAGATAGCATTCTCTGCTTCGAGGAATCCACATGTGTAGTCAGCGCCCTGTGCTGCTGCTATCTGGCGTGGTCGCAGGGATTTCTCCATGGAGCTGACCCTGGCCATTGCCGAGTTTGCGCCCAGTTTTGGTCTTGTCAATGCTTGAACCGCTATTCCACACAGCCTTTGCCACTTTGCAAAATCTGCACTCTGTGGGTGTTGTAGCACTTTCGCCATTCCACGTTGCAGCTGACAGCGACATGACCGTCGAAGAGCCTCAGCCTGAGCCTGCAGGAAGGCTCCGCAAAGGGCGACAAAGAAAATATGGCCGCAACATGCCGTAAGAGCACGTTTTCGAGCAGTGGGAGTCTTGGACCAAGAACCTTGCAAGCCGTTTGTCGCGGCTCGCACTCGCTTTTTACACTTGAGCCTCGCAACGAACGATAGGGTGATAGGACAGTTTTCTCCACATGTCCCCGCACCTCCTCCACGAGCAGGTCGGCCCCCCACCTCGCAGCATGAAGAGAGCAAGAGGCACAAGAGCACTCTGACCAGTCTGGGCATCGGATCGCAATGTCTTGGGGCCAGGCTTGAAGAGTTGGTCTAAGAGCTCAGGAGAGGTCTCAGAGCCTGGGAATCTACTCTGCGCACTCGCCATGGCTCTCCTTCACTCCTGAGCTTTTAGCCGTCGAGCGCCATCCGCTCTTGTGCGATGATGGGCCTTGGCACAAGCTGGGCACCGTGGCCCAATATGACCGAGGTCTTAGTCGTCACGCAGATCTCAGCAACCCAGCACACATGTCAATGTGTTGCAGAAGGTAATGCACAAGCTTTCAAGCACAACCCTCACAGCTTCTGACCGATCGCTGTCCAGGAAAGCTGCAGGCCAAACAGTTCCAACGCAAACAAGACTACAAAGCGGGAAATTCGCGCATGACCTCCTTACCGCCTTGTCAACGTGTACTTCCACAATCTCGAAAGGGGCCAATCTTCCGGCATGAAAAGCCAGTGTCCAAGGCCCGTGCCCAGCATCCATTTTCGCCACCGTGTACAAAATCTTGAAAGGAAGCAAGGGAACGTCAGAAGCTGAGAGTTTGAAGGAGTGGCATGCACGTCAGCCGCGTGCCGTGATGCCGGTCTCAGTGTCTCCGGCCACCAAGCAGCGTTGCACTGGCGAAGCACCTTCCACAAGTCATAAAGAAGCGAACATACAGCCAGAGCGCGAATCCCCGCGCTGCACTTCTCAGCATTCTCAGCCGCCTGCCTCGCCATCGCGGTAGCAGTGAAGGATGGAGGTTGATCGTGCCCAGACGCGGTGTCTCGGGCCGTTCGGTGTCCATAGGTCTCTATCCACACAACCACACCAAACTGTGCCTCTAGGAACCGCCGCGGCAAATACTCCCCGTACCTTTTCCAAGAAATCACCGATGCAAGATGACACAGCCAAGCACTCTAAAGTTCTCTAAAAATGCGTGCTGGCGCGGCATGGCATAACAAGTAGGAGTGAGAGTATATAGATCCGCATTCACACGCGCGTGCAAAGATCATCTAGTTGCGGCCGGGCACGCAGCAGTTATGCAGACCTTGATGCAAATTGCCGGCAATGTGCAGTCTTCGCAGGCAAACCGCAAACCGCAAACCGCTGAGACGGGCACATCAGGCTTCAATCTTTCTAACTCCTCCAGAAAGGCCTCATCCTGGGCAATCTAACTTGCTCTTTTGCTGCAGATGCCGAAGGTCAATCTGTGCATCTCGCTTTTGCAGATGGCGGCGTCAAAATGCAGGAGACCTGGTTGGGGAACGCAATTGCGAGCTGCCGAGAGCATCCATGCTTTCCTTCCCAAGCCCCACTGAGGTCTGCACGCCCAGCTCTTCTGCAAGCTCATGCACTGGAGTCTTGGCAATGACCTGGGGTGGTGCTCGGCAGTCTTCGGGCCCCGAGCCAGGCCCAGCGGCCGGCCTTCTTGACGCGCTTTGGCGGACGAGAGACCACAGCACTCACCTGGTGATCGAGGTGTGCTCCCCATACTTTAGACTCAGGACCGAATTACGTGAGGGCCTCGAACTCCTCGGTGGCTTTGCTGACATTCCAAAGGGTGTGCAGCACCACCTTTGACAAAGCAGCCTGTCTCAACCGGCTTTTTCAGTTTCCCGAAATGCCTCCACACAATCTGGCGAACCAAGGAAAACAATTCGCCCGGGAGATCCTGGTGCAAGTGGGGCTTTGTCACTGCAAGTCAGCTGAGCGGCTTGCAGCTTGGCACACAATCATCAGCAACGATCAGCCTTGTGCAAATCTCGCGCAGCGTCGGCTGCAACTGCGCTGCCTGGTTGGGACGAATGGGATGGAGAAAGTCCAATGGGCCGGCTTCCAGACTAAAGCACACTGTGTGTGAAACTGATAGCATCTTGCAGCACAACCACCATGCATGCCATCCGCGACAACGCGCGAGTAGTGCATATCGAGCCAACCATCCAGCACATGTTCGCTGAATCGTGCCGCCGCGCAACTGCTGGGCACGAAAGCCACAATCACTTGCAACATCATGCAAACAAGCTTCGGTCCTCAGAGAGAAGATTAGCTGTTGTGGCAGTCATTGCTAGCAGCTCTGCCAATGCTTGGAGCAAGCTTCATCCGCGGACAGCGTGCCACAATGTGCCACAACGACAAACCATCGGTCAGAGCTGGCCGAGTGCTCAGGTGCAGCAGAGCTGGGCACAACAGCCACAGCGATCGGCGAAACTCAGCTGTTTTCTTGGCTTTGAAACATAATCACTAGCAATGCTGCGCTCAAGGACAAGGAGCTCGCAACTTCTGTGCCCAACTCCAATAAGGGCGCCACTGCTGGAAGGCGCACAATGACGCGGATTCGTTCAGAGGTTCAAGGTGGTGGGTTTGGCACTCCCTCGTGGATTTAGGTCCTTCTGCCAAGTCCGGAGTTTTGCGTGAAGTTTTGAGTCTTGAGAGGCTTCTCGGCCGTTTTCTAGCTTTGGGATGAATTTGGTTTTCAACATGAAGTACCGGCTCAGGGTTTTCCCTTTTGAGGTTCGAGGGCTTGCTGGGATTGGCCATTACCTACAGGATCGACGGCTCATGGACAAGAATGGCCGTGGGGCTTCCAAATGAGGCCATTCGCGGACCTTCATTCTCGAGCCTTCTCGAGTACCGGCCGTGCTGCAGCTTGATATCTCGTGGCATGCTCAGTTGAATAGCCGCGCCGACGACAGCCACCGATATTCACATGTTCAGATGATGCCGCCCAGGGCTGTCACCGAGTTCCACAGTCAGGGTAAGTGATTCGCACTGCCGAGCTCACAGGCCGCACTACTTGCGCTGGACAAGCGGCCTTCGTTGAAAAAGTGGTCCGAAGCCAAGACCACTACCTCCAGGTCGAGTGCACTCAGCGAAGCTACTCATAGGACTCATAAAGTCATAAGACGTGAGATACAGTTTTTTGAGGTCCAGGCCAAATTGCGCACACCATGCTGGAGCCTCGGCCCCAACTGTCCCAATCGTCCCAACCGTCCCACAATTCCCCAAACTGTCACAAGACCTTATCACCTCGCACCACTTGGAGAAGCGCGCAGAAGTAGCTCAGAGCGGCCAGGACCGCAACCAAACGGGCCTGGCGGCTCGCGAGCTGCAACATTGTTCTCAGTCAAACCGATTATAAAGTAATGGTCTCAGCGGACCTCAACAGCGATTCATCACATGTTGCAAGGATGATTAAGGATGGCAATGCCCCCTGACGCTGCTTCTTTTCCGTCGCGGACGTCTCTGCATATGGGTGTCTACTCCGGACGTGAGCTTCTTTCGCGTGAGATGTCGTTTTCCTAGCATGACGGCCCACGCCGACTAAAGCACAAAAAACAGGGGGGTAGCCCCACTGATGTTGCAAATGTAGAGGCTTGCACGCAGCAGTGTGGTAGCACGCTTTCGACTTCAGCACACGAATGCCGGCGCATGCACAGGCGGGAGGTTCTGGCGGAAAGCGCATCGGTAAAGTTTCAAGCCTGCAATTTGCAATGATTGCGCACGCACGTAAGCTAAGCGGTGTTTTCCCAAAGCGTTGGAAGGCCTTTTCCAGAGGGCTGCGTTGTTCCCCACCCTCGGGGTTGGTTGCTAGATCCTCCTCCTGGCCCGGGTCTCCAACCCCCAACAAATCCCGGAGAGCACTCCCCAGACAATCCCACAACAAACTCCCGCAGAGTCCTTCTGGAGTGCCCACACCCAGAGAGTCCCACAGAATCCCAATGACCTCCCTCTGACAATCCTGCAAAGTATGTTTGGAGTGATCAAACTGCTCACTTACTTAGGGTGCTTTCAAGCACCGTTATCTCAAAAGAGACAACCCTCTCGGTCAGCGTGGCGTGTCATCGTCGCCATCCTCGGAGCTGTCGTTGTCTTGTAAACCCTTGCAAGCTCCTTTGTGATCACGGCAAACGACGACACTTACGATGATGACGACCCCGAGCCCGGCAATCCTCGTGACTGTTGAAACTGTTGCTGCTGTTGACACCGTTGACATTTTCAACACGATGAATATGCGAGGGTCCAAAACGACCGAGGTTACGAGGATGACTCTGCGACCTCCTCCTCCTCCTCCTCCTCCTCCTCCTCCTCCTCCTCCTCCTCCTCCTCCTCCTCCTGCTCCGGCGCCTCCTGCTGCTCCTGCTGCTCCTGCTGCTCCTGCTGCTCCTGCTGCTCCTGCTCCTGCTCCTGCTGCTCCTGCTGCTGCTGCTCCTGCTCCTGCTCCTGCTGCTGCTGCTGCTGCTGCTGCTGCTGCTGCTGCTGCTGCTGCTGCTGCTGCTGCTGCTGCTGCTGCTGCTGCTGCTGCTGCTGCTGCTGCTGCTGCTGCTGCTGCTGCTGCTGCTCATTCAGGGTTTTTGTTGGTTAAAATTTCGCAAAACACCGCGTTGTCGCAGGAGTCATAGTAGTAGTTCGTCCGTCCGGCCTGAGCACAGCTTTGCTTCCGCGGGCGAGCCTCGGCAGCAGATCTCTCAAAGGCTCTCAAAGGCTTCTGAAGGACCCCCGCGCCCACTCATCCAGGCGATCAAATTTTCGGAGGCCAAGGTCCTTGCTGGATGTGGACTGAAGGAAAGACAGGCCAATCTCTCGAGCTCGCTGCTCGAGGGAGCCATGGCTTCGACACACTCTAAGACTCTAAGATTTTCTATTCTGTCGTTGAGCAGGGACTGCTCAGATGGACGTGCCCCAGGTCGCAGCAACTGTTGCAGTGTTTGGGTCATGGCTGCCGGCTTCTGTCTCTCCTGGCCTGGAGGACATGCACCTCTCAACACTGAAGCCCGTCTGAGTGGGATAGATGGCGGTCCGCTAGGCTCTGCAATCCGATTCACCCTGGTCCGACATTCAAGGCGGCACACATGTTTGGCTCCTCCAGCACCAGAGGCTTCAGCCTGCAGAGGTCAGTTGCCTCCGTCAGGCGTCTTTTTCTTTGGCCGCCTCCTGCTGTTGTTGCAGGACGTACCTTCGCATGCTTGAAGAAAGCACCCAAACGAGAGCTTTGGAGCGGAAGCTTCTAAAAAATGAGTGCAAGGACCAGGGCACAGCTTTTGTTGCATGGTCATCTGCAGGGTCTCCAGATTCTTTTTTTTGTCTTTGAGTACCTACGATCATAAGCTCAGCACAAAGACATGACACTAGAATGACCTCTCTGACGACTTAGTGGCAGCTGCGCGCCCCTTCAACTTTCGCGGCGTTGTCAGCCAGCAACTTACATCTCCTTCGGACAAGGTCCAAGTTCGGCTATACACCTTGTTTCGTGCCTTGTCGAATCGGCAACTCAGACTGAGCAGTGGGGTCTCAGCAAGCACTCAAGAGAGTCTACACCCGTGCCACCGCGCCTGTTGCAAAACTTGTGAGCTTTGTCCACTGACATCTCTATGAAGTAGCCAGTGCCAACATCAACCGTGACTTTCTTCCTGCCCGTGTGTCATGCAAATGCATGTCTACTCATCTCCGAAATTCCTCTGAGTCGGCAGCGTTTCTGTCATGTTTCCGTCGATGTATAGGGACGACGTAAGCGGAATCTCAGCGCTGAACGGCAAGTGAAGCTTGCTTAGGACTAGGTCAGGTCTTACTCACAAGGAATGCTCTTGAAGTGCTGGGCCTGCTGTTGGAAAACCACCATGCAAACGACAGCGATAAGAAGAGGCAGCTTGATGAGAAACTCAAACACACATCCAAGCGTCAACAGGAATACCTATACCGGCACCAACACCCTGAAACTGAAACACGTGAAGATGAACGCGAACACACCCCTTAAGGGGACAAGTTCATCATTAGAAGACGCCCCTGTAAGCGTCCAGTCTCTTTGCTCGTCAATCGAATTTCATTTCGCATGCAACGTACCTATTCTGAGAAGAACAACCCGCGCGACATACTTTATCACTGTGCTTCCTGCAAGCGCAGCAGAGCAACAGCAGTGCAAGCCAAACGCAGACAGCGATACCAGAAACAACAGCGACAACAGCAACCGCAGATGGGAAACTGAGCATGACACGAGCATTGGCTTGCCGTGGTTCTCGGGGCACAGCGATTTCAAGGTCTCCATGGATGCTTGAAAGCGTGCCTCCGGAAGCCACAAGTTAAGGCAGAAGTGATAGAAGGTCAGCCCTCTTCAGCCCTGCCTCCGCCTCTCTGAGGGCTTGTTGGTTGTTCAACTGAGAGACGGAGGCAATGCACCACACTGACAATGGCATGCCACCTTCAAGCGTCGGGCCAAACTTCTGACCTCCTGTTCCAGCTGCTGCTTCACCTGTTGCCGGGCTAACGAAGTGAACCACTCAGAAACACGACTGAATATGTCCAAGCCCTCGACCATATTCAGCTGCTGGAGAGAGGCCTTCGGCGCAGAGAAGCAACTCTTCCGAAATCTTGCTTCGAAGCTTCGAAGCTTCGAAGCTTCGAAGCTTCGAAACTTCGACTTCGGTGAGTTCGGCAATCTGGCCTGGGACAACGGAATGCCTCCTTGCTCCTCCTGTTCGGCCTCAAGGACGAGCATATGCTGCGGCTGGATTTGGCACTGCAGAAAGCTATAGGCTCAATCGCTCTCACATGGTCTCGAGCATCGGACAGCCTCATCCTCTGCCATTGCTGCCAACCCAAACCCCTACAAGAGCTGCGACGTAGCTTCAGGATGCGGCGATGCGCAATGTAACAACATCGACCTCTTGACACCGCTAGCGAACCAGCACTGCCGACTGTCGGCATGGAAAAAATCGCAAAAAACATGCAACTGCCCACGCGGAACGCCCGAGCATGCGTTTTCCACCTTTGGCCTGCTGGTCGCTGCTTCTTTGCCACCATCTTCAGTTGCAGCACGTCGGACGACAACTTCGAGGAAAGAGGGTACCGGTAGATGTGGAAGGCCCTTCTCCAGCTACGGCCGAAGCCATCAGAAGTCCATCAAGTCATCAAGTCGCACTCCTCGGGGCGAAGCCCTCCGAGTCACAATCCTGCCACCACGTGTCGCGGAGGTCGCGGGCCATTTGCTGCCCAAAGCCCCTTCTGGAGGTGCGCACATGAGTTGCTTATGTTGCACGGCGCATCGCGCCCTGGCCTCCTGCGAGCGCCTACGACGGTGACCTCCTGCGCCGTCTTCGCCGGGATCGCGATCTGGCTTCACGCCGCAGCCGCTCCTGGGCGCGCCACTGACACGTGCATACACGTGCCACTCAGAGCCCTTCTCAGCAGCAAAGCGCTTCTCAGAACCGTCTTGTAATGTCTTGTATCCCAATGCTGCCACATTCAGCCTGGGAGCCCTGAGCATCCGCTCCTCGAGCCGCGGAGTCACTCACATTGGAGAATTGGGGAACTGTGCGAAGATTTGCAAAGATGCAGAGACGTGTGAGAGACCCAAGCATTGCCTTTTTTTGGGGCTTTGCCTTTAGAGGGGTTTCGGATGGTTTCGGTACGGTTTGAGTCCTTCTCTGCTCGGCGCTGCGCTTCCTTCTCCGCAGCGGCTTTCGCTCCTTCTCAGCGTCGTAGAAGGGCTAAAAAAAGAAATCCAAGCTTGTTCTGGAAGCCCTGAACTACATGGTGCATTGCTCTTGCTGGCACCATGTCCTCTCTGCTCCACCACGCGGATGCTGGCTTCCAACTGACGGGACAGGGGCATGTTCAGGCTCCATCGTCGCAGCGCATTCCCGCCTGATCATCTCGCTCTTGCCACCGCCGTGCCGCTTCCTCAGCCTTCTTCCGCATAGCCTCACGATTCTTCACCTCCGGTAACCAACACGCACAGACGCAGTATACGGTCGTAGCAGCCAAAGCCTTACACCCTTCGTAATTAGACCCAAATGCAGAGCCTCCTTTTTCCTCTTCTTGGCTTTGCTGGAAGATGATGTTGATGCCTGCGCTAGGTCAGTAGCGAGGTTCGAGACAATCTTGTACAGCAAGAGTGACCACTGAACAGAGAGTATACGCTGCCATCGCTTCATCTCAATACGGAGTCTAGACCTCTTGACTTGGGGCTAAGTCTGTAGTGCCGGTGATTCTGCGGTTGCTGTCTTGGCTGTCACTGAGTCACTGAGGTCGCGGGGTCTGAGAAGTGCTTCACTCCAGTGCTTTCCATGGTTGTTGAGGATTGGATTTGGCGGTGGATAATTATTCGGTGTCGCGATGTCATTCTCTCTCCACTTCTGCCAAGTCGAGGTACCCCTCGCGTGAAGGGGCTTGCATGATCTGAAAACTCGTAAATGTATCTTCCTTCTTTGACCACTTCTACCCCGCTTGACTGCGGAACCAGGATGTAACGTCGGTATCACATCCTGACAACGTCCTAAAAGCTGCTATGCTCTGGATCAATTTCTGTAGTGCATGTACTGCTGTAGATGACTGTACATGGGCCGATTGTCCGCAGATCGTGCATGCCAGCTGCTTCAGCAGAGCACGCCTTCTTCCTTACTCTCTTCTTGCTGGTTTTGCGGACCTGCACTGCATCGCGCAAACCATTCTGCACCCGCCAATAATTAAGCTGCCAAGGCAGATGAACACGTCAGCGGCCAGCCAGGCCTGCACGGCCCCCACATTCTTCGCAGCCAATTTCCCGTTGACGTCCTCTGCGTCATCTTCCAGCTCGACCGTGATGCTTGCACTCTCATCGGCCTGATTGCCACGTTTGACATTGTAACAAGTAGGTGGACTGACGGGCAGCGCCGTGAGGCCGTTGTGTCACGGATATGCAGAGACAGTCGGCCTTCTTCTTTCCAAGAAGCGCCCGTCGGAGCGCTTGGCCGAGGCGGGCCGCACGTTCCCTCTCCACGTTCGCCTCGCCTCGGAGCCTCTCGGCCTCCAGCCTCAGCTTCCGCGCCTTGCGCGCAGCTGCCCCGGTCAGCTCTTCGCCAGCCGACCCCATCTCCGCCTAAAGCCAAAATCACACGATGAGACGATGGGACGAGATCCTCACGCCCTCCCCCCCCACCCCTCTCGCCTCGGCTTCCCTTGCTCTGGCTTCCAGCAGCTCTGCTTGCGCACACCCTCAGTGAGCAGGGAACTCAAAGAACAAACAGGCCAGTGGGCGTGCAAACCTGCAACGCCAACAGTTTTCTGCCACTTGCCCCGCTTGCCCACTTGCTCTGGTCCCTTAACGATATTGCCCCACTTGCCCCACTTGCCGCACTTGCCCCGCTTCCCCGAAGCTCGGGTTGCGGGGTCGGGGCAATATCAATTAGCTCTTCCGGGCCACCAAGTGGGGCAAGTGAGAAGTGGGGAAAAGCAAGTGGGGCACGTGGGGGGGGCAACATCAGTTAATGGTTGCTGTGGGCGCTCGCAATGAAACAAGCTCCTGCATCAAGGCTGTTAAGTGCCAGCGCAGCAAAGTTCAATGTGATGACTGTCCACTCGGGCCTGCAGTGACGGCAGCCTGCACAGCTGCATCCAGGCGTGCTTTGGCTTCTGCCCATTCGGCTGAGCCCTCCGATAAGGAGCGTAGCTCTTCCAGTTCCTCACGACATGTCTTGCACAGGTCGCAATGCGGTCATGCTAGTCTTGCAACGTGCACCAGAAGAGTGGCTCTGCTGACAAAGCTGCGCTGCGGACACTGTCCAAACCATCTCCCTGCTCTCCGGGCAATGGCTCCTCGACCTCAAAAATTGAATCAAGCTAACCCCAACAAGGCAAAGCCGAAAGTAGCAACTCGCACACTCGAGATATGACGCTGTACGCCTGGACGCAGGCGGATTCCTTTGTAGGCGACGCGACCAGCTGCACCCCGTCGATGCTCACCTGAAACAAGGGTCTTGCAGGACTGTGCTGGGCCAGGGTCACGGAACATGATCATAAATAGAGATGGTGGCAAAGGACCTCATCGTTGGGCAGGTTCTCGTCGAGAGTCTCCACCATGGCAAGCGGGCAGTCGGCCCATCTGGACACCGGTCCAGCTACAATGAGTTTCCTTCGTTCGAGTGTCGTGCAAACAAACCTCCGCATCACTGCATTTTCGGTTAGGGCAAGCTGCGAGCCGATCCCGGAAAAGGTGGTGAACAAGTTTGGATAGAGCGCAGCAACCTACAGGTTGCTCACAAAAAGCGAACAGTATGGCGATTGATGTTCAGCGGCGTCAGGTACGTGACTTGATTTGTGCGCTTGCCGAAGCTGGCGAAGCAAGAAATTGAACGCCGAGAGCACAATTTGTCACGTGAAGTGCGGCAAAACGCGTGACACACCTTTAGGCGGCCGAGACGAGAATCGCTGAGGGGACAGCGCACGCCGAACAAGGTTCCTTCACCCTCCCGAAATAGCCCGTCGCCCAAAAAGAACACAGCTGCAGGCAGGCACATGTTTGTTCAAAGTAGGCAGGAACGTGCCGGTCAGACTCGGCAAAAGCACGCGCATGCGGAGCCGGAGGCACCCGGACAGAGCAGCCACCAACATGGCGGCAGCAAAGATGCTAGAACAATATTTCAGAAAACACGCCGCCCAATCCACTAAATCTCTCCCCAGGCATGCTTGTCTCAGAGGATCCCAGACCGGATCTATTTGTCAAGTTTGGATGAAGCTCACCGATGAAGCAGGGGCCAAGCAAAGCTCCCGGGTCCACGTTCCAGTTTCGGGCGAACACGCTGGGCCTGAAGACGAAAGAGTGAAGAGGGGCTCTTTTGCTGGGGTGTGAAGCAGAACATGACCATGCAAGCAAAGACCTGCAAGCAAAGAGGCGTTTATTTTGATCGCCCTGGGCAGGTGAGGCACTTTGGCCTCAGCTTCGGACAGTGAACTGCCGGGGCGCCAACATCTGGCTATGCACCGATGCCCTCGCTGGACAACTCATCGAGCCCCTCCGACGCGCAGTACGCAAGCCTCGGCTCTTGCAAGGCTTCCAGCCGCCAATGTGAGCCTCATGTCAGCCTCACGTGCGCACGATTGAGCACGTGTAGGTAGCTGGCAGTTCTTGGGTCTCCGGGGGCATGGACATGTTCGGCGGCTTCTGGGACGGATCCTGGTGCCACTGTCGCATTCGCGCCTCAAAGAGCAGTGGTACCCCAGGTGTCACAAAGAAGGATGTTCTGCGAACCTGGGCTCCGGACAACAAGCCCGGCTTGTATATTGGTCACACGCCAACCTGGCCTGGCTATCCAAGACTGTACAAAAGAGCCTGTCAGGGCATGGTCCCTGGGTCCCTGGCACCAAGCGGAAGCGCACCTGGTGGATTTTGACGAAGTCTAGATGTCTACAGAGGATGTATGTATACACCACAAACACTTGCGGACCATCAGGTCTGCCGCAAAACGTCTAGGAAGCAGCCCAGCAGAAGACCTGGCAATTTGAGGACCGACCCATGTATGCACGAAAGTCTAAATCACCAGGTTCACGTGGTCTGTGGGCGCACTTTTCACCCTGCGAGGCCAATTGCGCTTCTCGGCGTTTAGCATCCTTCATGTCCTTCGCGATTGAGGGGTGGGATGAATCAATTCAATGACCATACTTTCACTTGTTCAGTCATCCTGTGACGCCCGAAACTCTGACTGTTCCTGCAGCCTCAGGTCAGCTTGTCTCAAGAGAGTCTCAAGATGTCTCAAGCGACTCATTATGCGACTCACAAAACCAGACAGTGAAGGCTTATGGGCTGAGGCTCCAGCACTTTGGCTCGCATATTTTGCAGCTCCTCCAGGACCTTCCGGCCACATCAGGCCCCCATCGCTCGCACGTTCTGCCAAAGCTGGGCGGCGCACGGGCCCTGTTGGGGCCTTGATGTATGCCATCTTGGCTCGCCAAGCATTGCTTTCCTCAGGTTGTCTGACGAGGCCGCAGGACCTGACATCTGGTCCACCTGGTCTCGGCCGCTGGCTCCGCTTTCCCTCCACTGGATGTCCATGTCCTTTTCCACCTCTTTGACAAAGCCTTGAGCTTGCTGTGACGCCTCGAGGCTAGAATGGTTGGAAGCGATTGCGACGATGCCACAGACATCCGACCGCCAACCTTGTCATCCATTAGGACAAAGCCATCGGCAGGCAGCATGCATTCTTCTGCCTCATATGGTGTGGACATAAGCAATCCAACACAGCAAGGACCTCTGTCGCTGTTGTCTGTGCATGTTTTAGTTCTTGCCTGCTTCGGATCCATGGCGCAAGCACCGGCCTGGCCACACAACGTTTCACAGGGGTTCCCTCCGACAAGATGTGAATTGCGAGGAATTGTTAGGGATATCACGCCAGGCCCACTCGGTTGTCTAGCCGTGAGAAGCCTGCAGTGCGTAGCAACCTGGGCGTTGCAGCGGCTGCATTGAGGTTCAAGATTTCCGGGACGTGTTGAGATGCTGCAGGGCAAGGGCGTTCCAAGTGCTTGCGTCAGTGTTGCTGCTTGTCTCTCTGAGCCTGAAACAAGCCGGTTGCTGGAGCCATTGGCATGTGCATCTCCGTGGTGAGCACGAGTGCAGTCCTCCGTACCACATAGTGAGAAAACAACGGACGCAAGTAAGAACACACAAAGGAAATTGATCAAAACGGCCCTTACTGCGTGCAGAGGAACTCCAGCATCTCCTCCTGCAGTACCTCGGAGAGGTCTGAGAGGAAAAGCTCGGCAGGCTCCCCTCTTTGGCCTCGCACTCGCCTCTTAGGGCTCGGCTCCCGCGACAATGGAAACAGCCGTGCCGACCATCAAACGGATCCTTCGGCTTAGTTTGCCAAGCGTCGCTTGCACACTGCTTGCACACTGCTTGCACACTGCTTGCACACTGCTTGCACACTGCTTGCACACTCAGGCCGGTGCTGGTTGTAGAGAAAGAACTGGCCGCGAAGAACGATTCTCAGCAGTTTGCCTGCGTGTCTCGACATGTCTCGAGCAAAGCCTCCCTCGATGCACACCAAGGGCTGGCAAAGCATGAGTCATGTAGACCAGTTGCCCGCTAATCCGCCAAGGTCGGGGCTACAAGCGCGGTGCCTGGGGAGAGCTCACCTTTCCTAATCCTGTGCATCGCGATCTCACTCTCCCAGTGCACTGGTTCCACCACTACCAGCCACTCCCGCTTCCAGCACCAGATGCGCACAGGCCAGCCTCTCAGCGGTACCACCCTCACCGCCTCCCCACCATTTAAACAGCCCTATGGTTGCAAAATCAATGGCCCTCCGGCGTGCCAGTCCATCCCACACCACCCTCAGCAAACTCCCCCTTCCTTCGGAATGCTGGAAGTTCAGGAACCTCTCACTTTTAAAATACATTTGTTAACTCGGACTCTCTCAGGATCTCAGCCCCAAGCCTGTCGAAGCCCCCCTAAGCTCTCGACTCCCAGCCCCTTCTGCAAAGTCATTGAGTTGATATACAGGGTCAGCTGATGTCGGCTCCTTCGAACGCACATATGCTGTGCCCTCTCAAAGCCACGAGTAGAAACGGCCGTCGGACACTCTGCGAAAACTGCACGCGACGTTAGTCTTGTTGGAGGTTGCTTAAACCTGATTGCCCTTTGTGCCAGTACGACTTGGCCTTCTGCGTCTTGCGCGCGTGACGATTTAGAGGGCTCAGCATTTGGAATTTGCAGGTTCCCAGTTCCCGGGCTCCTGGATCCGTGGGATGCTGTCAGGAAAGCTAGCCAGAAAAGCCACCTTTCACAGAGCTTCCGCGCACCTTCCGCTGAAGCCCGGAAACGCGAAACAAATACAAAAACTAACATCTCTTCCGTCCGGCTTCCGTTACGTGCTCGAGGTCAAAAGCACTTCAGAAGCATAAGCCTGTCCCAAGTGTCCCAAGACTTCAAGCGGGGAGAGCAGGGGATCCAGGGCCTTCCAGTGTGGGCTCCACCGAGATCATGTGCATGGTGCTCTGCCTCGGAGTGTTCTGTGCAATTCACGTCCTACACAGTCCTAAGAGCCTAAGAGCTCAAGTGCGACACATAGGGGGAGCCCAAGGGGCATCAAAAGTTGCATCATGGTGCATCATGGTGCATCATGGTGCATCATGGTGCATCATTTCGTGTCAAAGGAGAAGAAGCAGGCGTGTGTGATTTAGTGCGAAAGTTGAGCACGTGCCGGCGACTTGGCGAGCGGCGTGTGCTTCAAGACGTGGTCGGGTCGAGTCCGCCAGGTGCCACTGGAAGTGTCCTGAACGCACGAAAGGCACGATGTGGTGCAGAGAACCGCTCTTGCCCAATTGGGATTCTTCGCTCCTTGGCGCACACCTCGACCCAAGGGCCTTGTCCTTTGGGCCCTTCTGGGGAGACATCGACCTAACATCTGATGGCGCATGCACGGAGGCCTTCCGGCGAAACGGATCGGATGCAAAACTGGGATCGCCCAGGCTAAGGAGCCAGCTTCGCCGGCCAGTGTGGTGTGCGCGGCATCTTCCACCGCGTCCTGCCTGGGACTCGCGCGGAAGCCACAGAAAGTCAGAACATGCCAAGCGACTCAAGAAACCACTTGGGCCGAATGCACAGCGCCAGCATCATCGTGCACGGACACCTTGGCTGAATCTCCGCTCCTACGTAGTGGCCCTAGTATTCACAAAATTGAGAACATGTATGACTTAACTGGAACAAGGAACAAGGAACAAGGAACCCGAGCCCGTGGCATCATCAACAGGGTCATTCAAAGGCCCCTGTCCTGCCACTGCCACTCTGGACTCCATGCTATCCAGCCCTTTCGAACCTCTCCCCACCTTCACTGTCAGCTGGCACCTGCAACTACAAGTCTCCGTCACATCTCCTTGCGCGGTCTCTCTACGGTCTCCCTGCGGGCCTGGGCCTTCGCCTCTTCCCTGCGCAACATCGCACGAATCATCGCGCACGGCGTTGTGCAAAAAAGGTCGTCGGAGAGCAAGGCTTCGAGGCCCGGGCTCCGCGGGCTCCGCGGGCTCGGTTGCCGGAGGCGCTTCCGGCTCCAGAGCCTCGGCCTCCACGAAACATGTCTCACGCATTTCACTGCATCTCACTCATATGTGGTTTTCGCTACATACCAAGCATTCATACACTCGAAACACACTCAAGTTTCTCGAAAGCAGAACCCCCTTCAACCTTCAACGAGAGCGCCGCCTTGCGTTTCACGCCCTTCCGCTTGTCCTTTCCTTTGTCCTTTCCTTTGCCTTTGCCCTTTCCCTTGCCTTTTGCTTTGCCTTTCCCCTTGCTCTCACCTGCGCGTTCCACCAGAGCTTTGAGCCTGCTTCGTGCATCTCGTACTGAGCTAGACCCCGCCTTCAGGCTTCCTGGGCAAGCAGTCAGAAGCCTAGGGCCGGTCATGAAACGGCACGAACGTCACTGCTCCACACAAAAACACGGATCTCAAAGGGGCCTTCAGGCGCGTGTAGTTGTGAAAGGAGTGGCAACCTTGCCGGGACTTTGTCAGGACTTTGTAGGGACTCCAACAGGCTCCTGCAAGCGCGCCTTCGAAGCGTCGCATGACTGCTTCCAGCTTTGCTGCCAAAGCAGCCTCAACGAGCTCAAGCCGCAGTAAGCGTGTCTCTTGCCAGAGTCGTGAGTGCATCTCTCTTCGAGCTGCAAGAAAATGATCCAAGCAACTGCAGAAACTTGGTCATTTTCCGCGGAGCCTCAATTTTGAAACATGTGCCGCCGAAAGTAAATTGGCATGTGCTTCGTACATCTGAGGAGGCCACCGAGTGGCGTTGCGAGATGTGTCGGGAGAATGTACTCATACCTGCTACATGCCATTAAGGCGGCAGCCTCTCTGTGTGAATGACTGTCGAGGGCACTCGCGCCAGGAACATGCCTCAAGAGCACTGAAAGGATTTGTGGGCACCGAAACCGCCACACGGATTGAAAGGCCACTCAATCGTGCCAAATCGGCGATGTCCGATCAAGTTTAGGACGAGCTGCATGCTTGGCATCGAAGCTGTTGGGCACCTTCTTGGCACTGAAGCAGCGAATATCCTCTGGCCTGAAGCAGCTCGAATCTGCAGAGTGAGCTAATGGAGTGTGGCACAGAAGCAATGGGGTGCCTTTGTGTGGGGGGCACTATGGGTCACTGTTAGAGCCCGTGGTCCCAGGTTCTTTGCCACCCAGCTTCAACCCTTTGCAACTTGCGAGAGTAATAGTGGGGCGTTGCACACACGTGCAAAGACTCAGCAGCGCGTTTCGCTTGAGCGCGCCTTGCACGGACCTGGTGCGTATCTTGCAGACTTCTGCGTGTGTTTTATGGTTCGGGACCTCGCCTAAGACGAAGATATCGCACAGCTCAAGGCCTTTGAAGAACATGGCGCATCTCAGATCAGGCGTGTTGTGGTCGCGGACTTTGGGGGGGGGGGTCGCTTGCACGGACCTTGCACGCTTGTTCAGCGCGCAACAAACACCAACACAAAGGTTTGGGACGGCACCTGTAGACCCGAGTTCGGTCAGCCAACACAGTCACGGCTGCTTTGCATCTCTGTGGTTTTGATCTTGCTAGCAAACTTATCACCGCCACTGCGTCCTGCATTGACCTGAATCATTAAGATGTGACTTGGTCTTTGACAGCCGCATTGTTCAATATGTCTGTGAGCTGGCAGATCATCTTCTGTTTAAAGCCGCCATCGGTGCCCCATGCCCAGTGGCCGGGCACCGTCTTGCCACACATTTGCCACCATACCTGGTGCCTGCTAGCGGTGCTCTTCGTCAGACACCACCAGCAGTACAGAGTCAAGAGATGGGAACCAGCACCAGCAGCGCGCTAAAACTAAGCTTACGACAAGCCGTCGTTGATTTGGTCAACCAATTCTGCGACGAGACAAGGCGCACCAACTCCGAACGCTACTGCACTTGGACTGTAAGGGAGGGCCTCGGCTGAAGCCAATTTCGTCGATGCTGTCTGGTGTCACGCAAAGCCGCGCTGAAATCACCAGGCGGAGCGCGCTGACCTCGGACAAGCGATGATTCCGGGTTGCTGACCTCATTCTTTGGTGGTGTCTTTGGAACTCTCAGGATGGAGGAGGGGGGAGGGCGGGGGGAAAAGGCACCCCAGACCCCTTAAAGCCTTCAGCCCGTGATTCACCCGGCGCACAGCCGAACCCAAACCTCGCTCACAGGTTTCAGGCGGTGGTTCACCCGCGCCCCCTCGAGGCCCGAAACCTCGCCCCAGCATGAGTACTACCATGCGCACACCATCAAACAGAAACAGTTGTTATTCTGGGATTGGGAAGGCAGTGCAATACCGCACCCGGTAGAACCTTTAGGGCTGAGAGTCATGGATCCTGAGGGCAGTGTTGGGAAACCCCAACAAGAAGGTTGAATGGCTTGACCTGCGGTCGGTCGGACAAAGCTTTGTTGTAAGATTGTAAGGCAGCCGACCCCAGCATCTGTCCGGCTTGATCGGCTCCAGCCAACCTGACGACACCACAGGGGTCTCGAGCGCATGGTGCCGAGCCTTGCAACCCGGGTGCCTTCTGCTCCAACTTTTGAGAGTTGATGTCGCTGACAATGCCAGCTTTCACCAAGGCCACGCGCAGCAGCTCCTACAAAAATTATTTTACTTCGAACATCCCCACCCTCTTTTGGCAGAGATACTCTGCGGTTGGGCACTCCAGGGCCATTCTGGGGTTGGGCACTCCAGGGAGACTCTGGGGTTGGGCACTTTAGGGAGACTCTGAACCTCTAAGAATTGGCACTCCCAGACTCTGGGGCTGGGCACTTTGGGGACACTCTGGGGTTGGGCACTCCAGGAAGAAGGTGGGCAATTCGGGGACACTGTGGGGTTGGGCAGTCCATGCAGACTCTGAGGTTGGGCACTAGGGAGACACTGGGGCGGGACACCAGGGACACTCTAGAGTCGGGCACTCCAGGGACATTTTGGGGCTGGGCACTCCAGGAGGGATGAGCGAGGGAGTAGACCGGGCGAGGAGAAGAGTTGAGTTTAAAATCTACAACCCCGCACCGAGGGTGGGGAACAAAAGTAATGCGAAAGAGCTATCTTCACATGGGTCTGCGCATAGCGATTGTCACAGAATTCGCGAAGACGCGAAGAGCCTCCACGGACTTCTTGGTTGCTGATGGCTCCACCTCTGGATTGATCATGAGTCCCCGATACCTGGCCGGAACTTTCGAAAAGTGCAAGCGAACAGCGGCAGCGTTGTCTCCACCTTGTTCCGATGAAGCCAATGACAATCGCCATCTTCCGCTTGACACGCTTCTTCCCATCACCTGTCGGTCGAAAAACGGCCGAGACACATGTCAGATGACAATTTTTCCTCTTGAAAAAACACGCCCCCCCCCCCCGCCCCGCCCCCCCCCCCCCGCCCCCCGCCCCCCCCCCCCGCCCCCCCCCGCCCCCCCCAAAAAAAAAAGACGGGAAAGGAAGAGGCCTTCATCGGCATCCCCGTCGGCTTCGGCATCCTCGCGGGCTTACGGTTCTCCAGTAGCTACCGAGAGAGGCCCCGCTGGTCACTAAAGCTCTTTTCAAGGGATCCTGCGCCTGCTGGGCCTCCATGGCATGTCGCTTCTCACAGCTCCCACACTCCGCTACGCTAATAGAAAAATGCGCGCTAAGAGCGCGCGAGTAGAAGCTGGCTAATCACTTATGTCACTTATACCTATCCAGCGCACATGGCAAAGACATTGCGAACTTCCAGCATGCGAAGAATCATCTATGGCAAGACTCGTGGAGTTGTCACCGGTGGCTTGTGGCTGGTCGAACCCCGTTGGATGGCTGCAGGGATGTGGAACGATTCTTTTAGACTTTCTCGAGCTCCTTGCATCCAAAAACCCGACAGCAATCAACCGAAATTGCCAAGAGGAGTCATCCTTTAAGTCTTGCACTACTTTGTGATGTGATCATCGTCGTCGCGCATGCACCACAAATCCCACAAATGCCAGCGACAATGTGATTCAGAACCTGCCGGGGAAGCACGTAAGGTTTTAGGAGGGTCAAAGAAATTGCTGGAAGTTTGAAGTGGTTTGGCTAACAATCTGCTCATGCTTGTCTCGTTCTCTTCCTCAAGCGTATGCGTGGTCTCCGCACACGATTTTCTCGTCTGCCCCCTGAGGCGCGGAACAGGCTGAACAGGCTCTTGTAGGACTTGAAGAGACGCAGACATCTCTGAGAGGAGCGTCCGCGCGGCTTCATCGAAGGACGAGCGCTTTGGCAGTGTGTACAAGGGCCTCTGGTGGCTGGACACTTCGCCACCCAGAGGACCCATGACATATTGCGCCTGGAGAAGTCTGAACAGCTTCGCTCCTGCCGCCGTCAACTCCCGGGCTGCCTGTTTGCTCAGGGCAGTGGGGCCATCGGACTCTGCCTTCACATCTTTGAGCTCCTGCACATGGAGCTGCTCCTGACCGAGGCTGGAACCAATCACTATTCACCCAATCATGCTTCAGCTTGTGCTAGCAGTAACTCGGGTGGGGCCATGTGGGGCCCTGGTAGCTCTTTAGGGATTCGTATCAGTGGTGTCAGCCGAGGGCGACTATTGCACAGGATGGAAGAAAGAATCTCATATTCGCAGACAAAGGAGCTCGTGAGAGGAACAAAGCCACTCAGTGGAAAAACTGCCTGAACAAACATCCTGAGAGGGCGGGAGCGGGGTGGTCTCGGCCAGATGCCAGCCACTGAAGCCGACTCCAAAGAAAGCATCTGAGGTCCAGAGCATCCTCCCTGAAATCCCAGACTCTCCCTCCATTTTGCAGCTAGCCACCATGTAGGCTGCTTCGGAACACATCTTTGCCACCCCCGTGCTTACAGGACCCGGTAGTGTACCGTGACGATCGGGATATTTCAACTTGGGGGGGGTGGGGGGGGGGGGAGCGTCATCGTTTCTGCATCTTCTTTGTGAAGCCGCCCATGTGAGCCTTCCTTGTGTAAGCCTTGCAGTTTCTGACCTCTGCCGTACTCTCAAGCCGAATCCTGAACTTTGCACGAGGATTTCTGGCGTCATGCACTCTCAGTCATCTTCCAACCAGTAGTTCTGCGTTCGATGAGTTAAGCTCGATCCGCTGAACGGTTGCAGATCATCTCAAAAGGGATCCCGAACAAGTCCTGCTACACAAGCCGTGGATCTGATCCTTGGGATTGGGTGGAGGGCATGCTACTCCTTTAAGGCTGAGGGCATGTCTGGAGCCCCCATCCCTCCAGAGAGCTCACCAAGCTCCCTAAGCTAGGCATGCGAAATTGGGGCATCATGCTCTAAGCAGGACAAGCTTCTGTATTCAGCAAAAATGCACGAATGAATGAATTTCGTGCGTACACTTTATTTCGTTCATTTAATGCATTAAAATTGGTACTAAGAAGAGAAATGGCGCCGAGGCCTCGGGCCGAAGGTGTATAGGTAGTCAGAACAGGCACCCCTCCAAATCCTCCCCCCAGGCCCAAAGCCCTTTTTCGGACCCCTTTTTTTGCCTCAAATGGGTACCCCCCCTAGGTGAGCAGGGTCCGCAAGCGGATGGTTCGCCAGGACCAGAGGCAGTTGCAGCCCTTCCCAGCAGGGCCCCCCACCCACCCCCCCCCCACCCCCACCCCCCCCCCCCCCCCCCCCCCCCCCCACCCCCCCCCCCACCCCCCCCCCACCCCCCCCCCCCCCCAAAACCCCCCACCCACCCCCCCCCACCCCCCCCTACCCCCCACCCCCCCCCTCCCCCCCCCCCACCCCCCCCCCAAACGCTTGCTCACGTAAGGTGTTTGTGCGGAGTTTTCCTGCTCCGACGCGCTGGCTTGAGGGGCGGAGGCTCAACTGGTGTGAGCACGGCCGCAAATCCGCTGAGGCCTTGGGCCGGAGGTGTCTAGGTTGTCAGAACAGGCACACCCCTCAATTTTTTTAACCATGGGAAACCGGGGTCCGCAAGCGGACGGCTCGCCAGGACCAAGCCCCTCCCAGCAGGGCCCCCGGCCGTTGTTCAACCCCCCCCCCACCCCCCCACCCCCCCCCCCCCCCCACCCCCCCGCCACCCCCCCCCCCCCGCCCCCCCCCCCCCCCCCGCCCCAACCACCACCCCCCCCCCCCCCCCACCCCACCTCCCCCCACCCCACCTCCCCCCCCGAAGAGTCGCCTTAAACCTTAAGGGGCTGGCTCAATCCTACGATCACTCCAAGCCGAACCCTAAACCCAAAAAAACCCTCAACCCCAAAGCGTGAACCTTGAGCCCTAAACTAACCCTCAACCCCAAACCCCAAACCATAAACCATAAACCCGGAACCCTCAACCCTCAACCCTCAACCCAACCCTTATTGCTTGGGGTCCTGCGACTTGGGCGCTGCGGAATCACCATGCTCACGCGGATGCGCTGGGCCGGGCCGAGGCGGGTCGCGTAGCGTTAAAATTAATCTGACAAAATATTAAAATCCAGAAAATGCTGTAGAAAAAGAGATAAAAGAGTAGAATATTAATACTAAAAGTCCTTATAATATTATTATTAGTTTTACAAGAGCTTTTTACTGCCCCCGTAACCGCCATTAAAACTACTAAATTATACGGTTTTTGCGCTCTCTTTTCATTCGTTTGCAAATACAATTAAAAGGGAAGCAAAGAAGAGAGTGATATGAATGTACAATTAAAGGAGCAAGAACGAATAATTTTATAGCCTCGTGCATCGGTGCATCGAAAATGTGAAGTTTGTGGCGGAAGCAGAACAGACAGGATCCCTGTGCAATGTCTGTCTCAAGAGAGGTCAGAAACAAGCGTTCAGCGATTTAGCCCGCAAACTCTCAGAAGCCTTACACACTTGCGACAGCTACATAGACACGACACCACGCGATTGCAAAAGCTTTTGGGCCACAAGCTTCCTGGTTGATTTCGAGCTGAAACGCCTTCAGCTCTGCAAGCAACTCCACCTGGCGCCCCTCCATCTCTTGAAAGCAATCGTAGAGGCAGGTGTGCTTCGTCTCGGCGGCTCTCAGCTCGCTTCGCAACCTAGCTACCTCCCGTTCCTCCCACATCTGCTCTCCCGCAATTCCTGCAATTCCTGCATTCACTTCAGACACTTCAGCTTCAGCGGAACGGCCGAGGATTGTTGAGTCAACACTTGGGAAAAGAGCCTGGCTGGGACGCATAGCTTGCTTGAACCTCCAATCCGTGCGATCCGGCTCGGCCAAGGCTCCGCTCATTTCGTTCACTTGGCCAATAAGCGACTCCTTTGGCTCCTTGGCCAACTCAGCCACCCAGCCAAGCCGTGCTGTTAGCCCTCGCGGCAAGCTTGGGGGATCTGGACGAGGCAGATCTACCCACTCCGCTTCCTCCAACCCTACCTGGCCCCCAGTCATGGGGATTCCGCAGCGAGCTTGAGAGTGGCTACTTTCATCCTTCGAGAAACCAGCCTCTCCATGCCTGCCCGTGGTGGAGTAGCCACAGTAGTCTGAACCTGCCGGGAAAGCACTGCTTCGAGATTCGCACAACAGCACGCAACTCTGCCTTGCACAAGAAAAACACATCACATGGACATGAGCGCACACACTTCAGTGGGATGCTCAGTAACACAAACATACGTAAACATATCTCACTAATATCTACCAGCTCACACACCAATCCTCGCGCAAACCGAGCCAGCAAAAAGCAGGAAACACTACCGCGAAGACTGCGAGCGAAACCCCGCAATAGCAAGTCGTGATCAGAGTGGCGATACTTCAGACGCTGCTAAATCGGTCCTCCAAACCGCCAGTTCGCCCCGAAGATGGTTCCTTCACCCCAGTAGGAAAGTGTCCGCTCACCACGCATGCGCCCTGGCACGACTCACCTTTGGCTCCAACGTGCATCAGCGTGCAAGCACCCATTCTCAACTGTGGCACCAAGCGTCCCGAGAACCAACAGAAGGCAGCGCCGATAAACCACGCAACAGCAAGTGGTGATCAGCGCCGAGCGATGCTTCACAGGCTGCGAAATCGGCCCTCCGAACCACCGGTTCACCCCGAAGATGGTTCAGCTCACCACGCACGCCCTGGCACGACTCGCCTGTGGCTCCAACGTGCATCAACGTGCAAGCACACCGATTCTCAACTGTGGCACCAAGCGTCCCGAGAACCAACGGAAGGCAGCGCGGATAAATCACGCAACAGCAAGTGGTGATCAGCGCCGAGCGATGCTTCACAGGCTGCGAAATCGGCCCTCCAAACCACCGGTTCACCCCGAAGATGGTTCGAGAGGGTGCCTCACCCTGGTAGGAAGTGTCGGAGCGCCGAGCCTCATCAGCTCACCACGCACGCCCTGGCACGACTCACCTTTGGCTCCAACGTGCATCAACGTGCAAGCACACCGATTCTCAACTGTGGCACCAAGCGTCCCGAGAACCAACGGAAGGCAGCGCGGATAAATCACGCAACAGCAAGTGGTGATCAGCGCCGAGCGATGCTTCACAGGCTGCGAAATCGGCCCTCCAAACCACCGGTTCACCCCGAAGATGGTTCGAGAGGGTGCCTCACCCTGGTAGGAAGTGTCGGAGCGCCGAGCCTCATCAGCTCACCACGCACGCCCTGGTACGACTCACCTTTGGCTCCAACGTGCATCAACGTGCAAGCACACCGATTCTCAACTGTGGCACCAAGCGCCCCGAGAACCAACGGAAGGCAGCGCGGATAAATCACGCAACAGCAAGGATCAGCGCCGGGCGATGCTTCACAGGCTGCGAAATCGGCCCTCCAAACCACCGGTTCACCCCGAAGATGGTTCGAGAGGGTGCCTCACCCTGGTAGGAAGTGTCGGAGCGCCGAGCCTCATCAGCTCACCACGCACGCCCTGGTACGACTCACCTTTGGCTCCAACGTGCATCAACGTGCAAGCACACCGATTCTCAACTGTGGCAGCAAGCGTCCCAAGAACCAACGGAAGGCAGCGCGGATAAAATCACGCAACAGCAAGTGGTGATCAGCGCCGGGCGATGCTTCACAGGCTGCGAAATCGGCCCTCCAAACCACCGGTTCACCCCGAAGATGGTTCGAGAGGGTGCCTCACCCTGGTAGGAAGTGTCGGAGCGCCGAGCCTCATCAGCTCACCACGCACGCCCTGGCACGACTCACCTTTGGCTCCAACGTGCATCAACGTGCAAGCACACCGATTCTCAACTGTGGCACCAAGCGCCCCGAGAACCAACGGAAGGCAGCGCGGATAAATCACGCAACAGCAAGGATCAGCGCCGGGCGATGCTTCACAGGCTGCGAAATCGGCCCTCCAAACCACCGGTTCACCCCGAAGATGGTTCGAGAGGGTGCCTCACCCTGGTAGGAAGTGTCGGAGCGCCGAGCCTCATCAGCTCACCACGCACGCCCTGGTACGACTCACCTTTGGCTCCAACGTGCATCAACGTGCAAGCACACCGATTCTCAACTGTGGCAGCAAGCGTCCCAAGAACCAACGGAAGGCAGCGCGGATAAAATCACGCAACAGCAAGTGGTGATCAGCGCCGGGCGATGCTTCACAGGCTGCGAAATCGGCCCTCCAAACCACCGGTTCACCCCGAAGATGGTTCGAGAGGGTGCCTCACCCTGGTAGGAAGTGTCGGAGCGCCGAGCCTCATCAGCTCACCACGCACGCCCTGGCACGACTCACCTTTGGCTCCAACGTGCATCAACGTGCAAGCACACCGATTCTCAACTGTGGCAGCAAGCGTCGCAAGAACCAACGGAAGGCAGCGCGGATAAAATCACGCAACAGCAAGTGGTGATCAGCGCCGGGCGATGCTTCACAGGCTGCGAAATCGGCCCTCCAAACCACCGGTTCACCCCGAAGATGGTTCGAGAGGGTGCCTCACCCTGGTAGGAAGTGTCGGAGCGCCGAGCCTCATCAGCTCACCACGCACGCCGTGGCACGACTCACCTTTGGCTCCAACGTGCATCAACGTGCAAGCACACCGATTCTCAACTGTGGCAGCAAGCGTCGCAAGAACCAACGGAAGGCAGCGCGGATAAAATCACGCAACAGCAAGTGGTGATCAGCGCCGGGCGATGCTTCACAGGCTGCGAAATCGGCCCTCCAAACCACCGGTTCACCCCGAAGATGGTTCGAGAGGGTGCCTCACCCTGGTAGGAAGTGTCGGAGCGCCGAGCCTCATCAGCTCACCACGCACGCCCTGGCACGACTCACCTTTGGCTCCAACGTGCATCAACGTGCAAGCACACCGATTCTCAACTGTGGCAGCAAGCGTCCCAAGAACCAACGGAAGGCAGCGCGGATAAAATCACGCAACAGCAAGTGGTGATCAGCGCCGGGCGATGCTTCACAGGCTGCGAAATCGGCCCTCCAAACCACCGGTTCACCCCGAAGATGGTTCGAGAGGGTGCCTCACCCTGGTAGGAAGTGTCGGAGCGCCGAGCCTCATCAGCTCACCACGCACGCCCTGGCACGACTCACCTTTGGCTCCAACGTGCATCAACGTGCAAGCACACCGATTCTCAACTGTGGCAGCAAGCGTCGCAAGAACCAACGGAAGGCAGCGCGGATAAAATCACGCAACAGCAAGTGGTGATCAGCACTGATCGATGCTTCACGGGGCCCTTGAAGTTTAGGAGGATATGGAAGGTATGGGGGATTGCAAGTCGCCTGCAAAGCCGGAGCTGTGAATCTCTGGCTGCTCGCGGTAGGCAGCAAAGCGTCGGAGCTCCTGGGTTCGCTGTAGGAACCCTAAGCGGCCCCAACCTCCCTAAACGCTCCAGGCCCCACACACGTCCCCCCCACCTTTAAACCCTTGGCACCTCTCGGAAGGCGCTGAGCTCTTGGGCTGGGGAGGCCTGGGAGGTCAGCTCGAAGCTTGGCTCGCCCGGCGCGCACAGCTCGCCCATCCCGCAGTTGCTTGCGAAGAATTCTTCTTGTGCTTTCAGGGATCGGTGTCGTCATGCGGGTTTTGTGATGTTTTGCGCCATGTTCACAGAGTCTGCGGCATGATTCAGCAATGCTGTGCGGCCGATCACATGCTGCTGCGCAGGTTGTGCTGACAAACAGCATGGGTTGCAAGCAAAAGCCCCAACATGGTGCTGTCCATGGCCACCGCCGGTCATGCACCTTGCTACACTTTGCCGAGGTTGAGGGGCGAGTCCTCACGGCTCCTAACCTACGAAGGTGCAGCATGGGGTGCCAGGTGCCAGGAATGGCGGTGTTGGGATTGAGCTTTCCCAATCCAGAGGCACGGAAATCTTCCCCAGGCTGAATTGCAAAGCCTGCAATTTTTGCAGGTAAGTCATTGACATGCGAGCATCCCATGGAGAAGAGAACTGTGGACAAAAAATAGTGCCTGAATATAGCCCGAGGGCCATCTAAGAAGATTATACATGATTGCTGGGATTACTGGGATTGTTGGTACATAAGGCTGGTAGGTCTCGATCCGGAAGGGGCTCGAGTGGCGGAGCTTCCGCAAGTTGATGCCGGAAATTGCTGGAAAAGGCGATCATTGAATCGCACACGCCGGGGCCCTGCGAACATGGTGAACGTGGTGAACATGGTGAACATGGTGCAATGACTCTCCACCTGATGTCACGTAGAGCTTGGGCGATGAAAGCATCGGCGTGGCTGCAGCACCTCATCAGAGCTCTGAGCCCGGCTCGGGGCAGGGCAAGCGGTGGGAGAATTTGTGAGAGCTACTTCAGTAAGAACTACTTGTAACTACTTCAGTAAGCTGCAGGCTGGGAGAGGATCTTGAGCGCATGGAAGTCGACGGAGATGTTGCGCACCTGTGCACGGAAATGCCTGCACGCAACCTTGAGCTTCGCAAGATTTGCCTGGCCTCCTGCTCGAGACCAATTACCCCACTGTGGTAGTTCTCAATAAAGTGCACCTTTGCTCAGTTGAAGTCCTGCATCACTCCTACATCGTTCTCTCTCAGACATTGGCGAAGACAGCTACAAAATGTCATGGCACGATTTCAACTCAGGCCGCCGCCGCGGTTCGGGGCACGTCAAGCTTCATGCACACGTCCTCAATCTTTTTGTCGAGGACCTGAACAGAACTGGACTACCGTACAATCAGCCTTTGTCTTCACGGCCTTGCTCTGCTCGTTCTCTACAAGTTGCAGGAAGGCGACAATGAACTACGAGCATCAAGAGCGCGATTATGGAGCATGCAGTTAGGCCAAGCACACACGAGATGCGGCCCTTTGCAACGGCACGTCACGTTCTCTACTTTCGAATCGAATCAGAATTGGAAGGGCGCAATAGTATGAAATGTTCAAGCGTCATGAGTGACCATCATCAGCAACCCCGTGCAGCCGAGCAAGCAGCACTAGTTACTCGCAACAGCCCATTCAACAAGCACCTACAAGTAGAAGCACGAATGATGCTGACAGGCTTGCAGAATGGCAGTCCCCCCTTTGCAGCAGACTAAGTCTCAACAGAAGAAATGTGTAGGTTTATGGAGCGTTCCCTTCGTCGTAAGTAGGTTGCCACCAATTACGGTACCAAACAACCTGGTGGGAGAATCTACAACTTCATCCCAGTGAGTCACGACCCGAATCGTGAGGCCTGCCGCAGCTTCATCTCTCTGTCGGCAATGGAAGAAGCTCCCTGGTTGCCGGCTTTGGTGATGCTCTCCTTTGCACTCTGCACTCAAGTCAGCTACCCGCACTAAGGCTAGCCTTCAACCTAAGGCATCAAGCTAAAATTAGGCGAGAAGCCTATGGCAGGGGGGACGGGGTGCTGCACTATGTCATTCAGGGGGGATTGACAGCAGTGTGGTGTCCTCCACTCTGTCAATGCGAGTGAGCACCACCTGCCAGACATGATCTGATTCCGCAGCTCCACAGCAAGGTCACATGCAAAGGCCGGATATGACACTGGGCCATGCTTCCGATAAAGACGCGCTTTTCTTCCCGCATGTCCATGGATGGCCGACATTCCGAGGCAGCTTTCCTCACGCCACTGTTGACTTGGACTGAAGCACGTCGAAACAACAAACTGGGGTGAACGAAGCAGCACTTGCCTCTCCGATGCTGCCTGCAGCCTAGACGAAAGAGGCAGACTGATGAATGTATATAAAGATTGATGGTATATAAACTCTACAGACCTGACTCAATTTGGAGCAGCTCGCTGTTTCATCTTTCCTTCAGTGCCCAAACCGGAACGCACGAGGAGTGGCCTCGCGAGTGCCGCACGGCACCGCTCCGTGAGCCGGACGCCCTGGGAAACATCCCGCGGATGAATATTGCTCTTCAAAGAATCTCCCATACTGTTACAACACCCAAACCCAAACAGTACCGAAATCGTATACCCAAACATGTCCTGGCCTCGGCCTGCAGGCGCGAGACCTCTTGCAGGATCTCGGCGTGGAAAAGCGGAACCTCAGGAACGGGAGGAGGCCCCGAGAAAAGCGGGCTCTCTCAGTGCGTCAGTGTGTGCCTCCTCCGCACAGGCACGCATCAGGTTCGAGGGAGGGCACCTCAATGGAGCACAGCGCCGTGCAGCCGAATGCTCAGCGCGCCTCCTGCTGCCAAGCCGCGGGAAGAGCACAACATCCTGACCGACGAGGTTCACGATGCTTTCATGATACTTTCATGATGCTGTTCCGTCAAATTTCGCAACGGATCTTTGAGGGAAGCCGCCTGTGGCACATGCTGCCGGAAGTTTTGGACAAGCCTTCTGCTGAAGAGGGCGCCTCGGGAAGAGCACAAAGCACATGCAAAGCACTCAGAAGCCTTGCGCGGCCAAAGCGCAGATGCGAGCAAGCTGGTCGGCGACTCAGGAGCAGGCGACACACCACGACCAGCAACAGTGGTCGTCGCACTCCACCAGCCTTCCGCAGGGTGAACAGCTGGAATCAGTACAGGGACAAGAGGCCGACAGAAGCACGAAATTGCTGCTCTTTGAACGCAGTTGCCTGAATCTCATCCATGATGCGGGCAAGGTCTCTGCCTAGGCTATGTAGGCTACATACAGCAGGACCACGCTAAGGTTCATTCGGGTGAAGTTGTGCGCTCAAGCTGCTGGTGATGTCGTCGCTGTCCATGACGAGGGAGCTCATGGGCACACTCAGAGATGGCAGCGCTGTTGACACGGCCTCGCGATTTCTTCACACAAACATATACAGAATCACTCTGCAAAGTCTCCCTCGGCACCGATGCAAAGAACCCGGCTTTCCCGGTGAAGAGCACGCGGCAGGCGCCAACGGCTTGAACAGCCTAACAGGCGCAGTCGTTGAGTCCATACCGAAGCGTTTTGCACATGTCCCGAGCAGACACAGCCTCTGGACTTCTGTCAGCGACCTTGGAAGTCATCTAACGTGGTCTGTTGCGGAACTGCATGCAAGATCTCACAGCAGCCCATCTCAAATACACTCCCTGGGTCTAATCTCGGCCCACCGGGGTGTCAAGTCAGCCCAACCGCTGATGAAGGAAGTCACCCAGCAGGGATGTCAACCCAACAACATCGATACCGCAAGGGCACAGCCGGAGCTGTTCAGTGTGGGTTGACAAGCCTTAAAGCAGCACTTGCAAGCAGTTTCGAACAGCACGTGGTTTCAGGGCCCAGAAGCGGAAGTAACCACTGAACCTGTCCGGCAGAACGGTTGGGACTGAGCTGCACAGCACGAGGGGCAGTGCGAGGTTTCAGCGAGGTGCGCGACGTGGGGCTCAAAACTGCCCGACGAAAGCTATGCCCAAACACCATGTTGGAACTGGATATCAGCAAAACCATCATCACCAGTTGGAGACACCCGCCTTAAAGCCATGCACCCGGACGCACAGCTCGCAAGTGCTCCGCCATGTTATAGGATTGCAACTCTGAGTTCCGGGAGAGGCAACGACCCCAAAGCTCATAGCACGATGACACCGCAAATTGAGGGTCTGATAAAACGTAAGAACCGCAAACAGGGTTCTTTGATGTGCTTCGGGAATTCCCCTGAGAAAGAGAACAAGCTGCTGTGTGCACTCGTAACGCAGCAACCGAATTGACACAAATTGCTCTGTCAAATCATGTCACTGTCGCGTACCCAAGTGCCGGGCAAGCGCATCATTCAGACCACCCCAAGCCAGCACGACAGCTGGCCAGCCACTGGTCTCGGCAAGCAGCTTCTCCACCTAAGTGCACAAAGCTTGTGCAAACGGCTCGGCAATGAGCTACGGGAGCTACATTCAGCTACATCCTGCCTTGACAAACGTCGGGAAAGGCTCTGAGACGGCTCGCATGACCTTAACAGACGTGTCGACCGGCACACTGCTTACACAGTGGCGAATAAAGTGTTGGCTTTTCGTCCCAGCAAAGCCACACCTCCAAGGCCCCGCACACTCTGCCAAAGCGAGCTGGTGGGATTGACCTGTGGGTCCACGTCCTCCACACACATCCACCGATCATCCACCGATCCACCGGGTCTCGTGGCCGACTACTTGAGCGCACGAGGGGTGTCCTCCGAAGATTCCGGCTGAAGATCCGGGCTCCTTCCGCCACTTGCAGGAGACACATCATCGGCATCACAGCATGTCAAAGCAGCCAACACAGACCACATTGAAGCATTGTGGTGCAGTGCACTCCTGCGGCTGGAGCAAACACAAAGTGCCGCCCCCTGCTCAGAAGGGCTCTCGAGCTCAGAAGTTCATGAGTTTGCAGTTGGCGGATGTTGGCGGCTCATAGCGGCTCAGAGGGCCTCGGCAAGAAACTCCGCTTGGTCACAGAGGCGCCTCTGTGCTCGGTTGAAACTCAATGGCAACGTTACCTCCTCGTCACGACATGAGAACTCGGCCCACCTGCTGAGGGCGAAGGCAGCCCCTTCACGAACGGTCACCGCACCCTTCGGTACCTCGAAAACCCAAGGACGATGCCTAATCTGCTTTACTGACACGGAGGATACAGCCAGCAAACCAAGCCCCCAAAGAACAACCCCACCCCGTTTGAAAAAAAAAACAATAACGCAGAAAACTGGAGAAAAAAAAATGAACCAAAGAAGAGAGCTCGACAAGAACGTGGCACGAGCTGAGCTGGCCTCGAAACCCAGGCAGAGATGTAGCGGGCCAGCACTGGCCTCCAACTCCTCAAACTACGCGGGCCACTTGTAGACTCGTAGACGAAAGGGAGGCTTGAAGCATCCTTTGATTTGTCGGTTGAAGTGGTTGTTTCTGATGTTTCTAACGGGTTGTGTGCGGACGGTCCGCGACTTGTCCGTGCATGAAGGCAGCTGCTAAACACTGACCTCTCAAGCAAGTATCTTTCAAGTAACAGGAAATGAGTACCTGACTTCCTTGTTCAGGTGGTGGTGCTGGGCAGCGCCCAGAGCAGGAGCTTACGTAAGTTACGTAAGCATCCCGGCATCACAAAGCATTTGAAACGCAGCCGGTCTAGGTCAAGGTGCTCCCTCCTCCTCACTTCTCAGCGCCCCCCCCGCTCCCCCTCCCCCTTCCTTCGACACAATTTCGTCGAGATGCGCCGCCGACGTGCACCCGACTTGCATCTCACTTGCAATCCACTTGCACCCCACCCGCCGCACTTGCCCCGCTCCCGCCAGGGTGAGACAAGAAGGGCAAGTGGGACAAGGGAGGCAAATCAGTTCGCTCATCCGGACCGGCAACATGCAACAGCGCACGCTAGTGCCGTAAGCAAAATGCAGACATCTTCTGCAGCCTAAGAACCTTGGCAAATCGTTTGCCTCGAACCCTGATAGGCCAACTTAGAGATGCTTGCATGGCTCCGGAAACTGAGGTCCTGCATTGGCAGGCTAAGCAGCACTTTGCTTCCTTCATCTTGGGGATCTACAGGAAGCCAACCTCTCCTGTGCATCCCCACATTGCCAGTAGGTATAAGCCGCGGCTAAGACAACTTCAGTCCTCCCGTCTGGCAAAATGATGCGTAGACGGGTACCTGCCACAGAAGTCCTGGCAAGCCCATGAACGGTGCACATACGGCACCATGCAAAACATGCGACAGACAAGGGCGTCCTGTTTGAATTTATTTCTGGATCTTCTGGTGGAAGTGCCTTCCATTCTGCAAGCTTTTTTCGAGCTGCCTGCCGGGAGTAGCCCCCACGAGCCCAGCTCTATTGAGTCCTTCAAAGCTGCCTGCCACCCTGCCTCCAAACCGGGCAGGGTCACTCCTTCTTCCGCAGCAGCATCCAGCACGCGCCCCAGCTTCACAGCATCTTTCTCCTGCGGAGATGGCGGAAGGCGCAGCCCTGAGGAGGGCCAGAAAGCGGGTAGGCGACCTTGCTTTTTCCATCTTTTTCCATTTTGCAATTAAGACAATCTTGGTTTGGGAAGTACGTTCCAAGGCTGTCAGTTTTTTCAGGCTGTGGTCCTGCAGGACATGGCTGTTCAGGAAGCTTTGATGGTCAGATCCATGAGGGACCCCGTGCGACCCCTGTCCTTCATGGCTTGGAGCATGTCCTTTGCCAGGGCCTGCTTTGTCTTTGGCGGCCTCGCTTCTTGGTGTAAGAAGTGTGAATCTGAAAAGCGGCTGCACGATTGAACAAGGAGGCAAATGACCTTGTCAGCCAATGATTCTCTGAAAAAAACGCCTCCGTTGATGCTCGCCAGATTCTGTCAAGAAATGTCTCGGCTGATGCTTATGATGATCAATTTCCATGTCATTTCTGGGAACGTAAGCTACCTTCGTCATGCTGGCTGCACGTGAGCAGAAGCTGACCAGCTGATGGTGGCGGCCCTGTCATCCCTGTCAAGAAGGTTCCGGCTAGTGCTCGTGATGCGTGGTAACCCTGCCAGGAAGGGTTCCGGGTGATACTCCTATGATGCTTGGCTGGATTCCGGCTGATGTTTGGCTGGCACTGCCATCGGCTGGAAGAAAAGTTCCGGCTCTGCCATCTTTGGGAGGAATGTTTCCGGCTGATGCTCAGGAGCCTTCCGGCTCTTGGCTTGCCAAAGAAGCTGCGGGGCATTTCGGTGAAGAGTGGTGTTCATGATGCTCCGAACTCGCAAGCACATGTCTTTTCATGCTACAGTTGCATGTGTTGTCTGACCAGTCAGTGTATGCTTTCCACCCGCTTTGACATGGGAGCGATTCAGGACAAAGCCGTTGCTTAAGTCGCAATTTTAGCTTTCGCCCCGGCACCTAACCCTTATAAGGGGGTGGGGGGCCTGAGAACGTAAAACCGAAGGGGGGCTTTAGGGGGGTTCAAGTTTCGGAGCACATGTGCAGCTGAGCCATCTCCTGTTTTCGCAGACTTCCCGTCTGCGCATGCGAAAGAATCTATCAAAAAGTGACGCTTTGAGTTGGATGCCAAAGGTCTTCATCTTGACTTCAATCGTAACACTATGAAACTATGTACCTTTTCTGCAATGACAACACACATTCGGCAACGTGAGCGCCGACTGCCAAACAGGCTTATAAAATCGCTTGACGCGCTGAGGTAGTTGCTCGGTGTGCTTGGGCTGCAGCTGGAGCAGTGTGTTCCGCCTTTGCGTTGAGTTCACATCGCCAACAAGTGGGCCGCCTCTGAGTCATTCTGAGTGGCACGCGCATTGATCAGTTGCTTGAGGTCAACCTCGCAAGACATGGGCTAGAGCGCTAGCGGGTGTAGAGGGTGTAGAGGGTGTAGGTGTAGAGGGTGTAGAGGGTGTAGAGGGTGTAGAGGGTGTAGAGGGTGTAGAGGGTGTAGAGGGTGTAGAGGGTGTAGAGGGTGTAGAGGGTGTAGAGGGTGTAGAGGGTGTAGAGGGTGTAGAGGGTGTAGAGGGTGTAGAGGGTGCAGAGGGTGCAAAGGGTGCAAAGGGTGCAAAGGGTGCAAAGGGTGCAAAGGGTGGAGTGGTTTGGGTGCTCTGGAGCCTTTTCCTGCCCACCAGGAGTGCCTCCAGCATTCCTCGAGAGAATCTACCCATGTCTGGAAGCTTCACATCGCGATTTAGCGACGGCGAAACGCCCCAGGCCGCCAGCTTCCGAAGTTCAAACACTGCTGGGGAAAAGACTTCACACCTAAAGGTGCGCTCGGCCATAGGAATGTCATTCTCCACAACCTGCTGCGCGGTGCCGTAGCTTACAACATCAAGCGGCTCCAGGTAGTCTCGCTGCATCCGGTCCGCCAAATGGTCAGCGGGTCTTTTCCATCTTGGCCCGGCCAACCTCGCCAACTCCAGAGCCTGGAAAGCGCAGGTGTAGGCAACGGCATTCGGGCGATAGGCATGCTCCAGTTTGGCAAACAGCTCAAGGGCTCGCTGCCACTGCCATACCTTCACGTAAGAGCTCATGACTGAGCAGTATGTTAGAATGTTCGGGGTAATGTCGCGTGGCATCTCCTCCAAGATTAGGCCAGCCATCTCCCATGAAGACCGGCATGCAGCTACAGCAGAACTGTAGGTAAACACGTCGGGTTGCAGCCGTAGTCGCCTCATGTTCTCCAAGAGGCCCAGCGCACGCTGCCACTGCCGACCCTCTGCGCACACGGCCACCGTCGCATTGTACCCTAAAGTGGATCAATGCAACATGGCACGTCTTCAAACGCTGAGAGCTGCCGTTGAGGGAAATATTCGGAAGTTGCGGGAATGCTACCAACATTGAAATCCGCCGAGGCCAAAAAGACCTGAGACTGTGCCCCAGTGGAAGTCACGGAGATCACCCACCGCACCCTCCCCACATCTCCCCTGTCAACGCTCCGACTGGCGTGCCGGCAGACCAATTCCTGGCCGGCCCGTGCTTCATGGCTCAGTCTTTTGCACCCAGCGCATGTTTCTGGAAGAGAGATTGGGCCTTCTAGGGATCCTGCAAGCACATGGCCCTGAAGGCCTGGAGGCCCCTGAAAGTCCCTGAAGCCGAGAGGTGTTAAGGGCCGTAGGCTGGGCCTCTGCAACTGCTGCCCTCTTGCGGTGACATGCGGTAAGACTGGTAAGATTGCCCCCCTCTTACGAAGAGATCGCTTTGGCCCCCTTTTGGCCTTCTCTGTGGGCTTGCGGGACCTCTTCGAGGATGCGAATTGCCCTGCTCCAGGAAGCGATCCTCATGCAGGCGCTGATGGCCGCGCTGCAGCTCCAGTCGGAGATGGGTTGCCGCCTTCCAGCTTAGAAAGTATTTGGCTACTAGGCTGAAAACATGTGGAAAGACACAGAAGCTGCACAGGAAGGGGGTGACCGACTTGGGCCCTGCCTCAGCCGGGCCTCTGCCAACAATGCTAAGGCCAACTCCCAGTATCCCGCACGCGCACACGCACTGATAGTCGCCCCGCAGCCAGAATTGAAGGCAGGCTCATGTGAGGGCCGCTCAAGTTCCCAGCGCTGCCGCAAAAGGACGACAGCCAGATCCCAGCGGTTTCTTCGGCCGCACGCAACCGTCACTGCATCCAGGGCCGCTGCATCGGGTTCGTGGAATCTCCAGAATTCTCGTAGATGAAGAAGAGAGCGCTGCCACAGAGCCGCCTCCTTGCATGCCTTCAAAGCCTTGCCCAGAGACGCCAGTGCATCACCCCTGCGAAACATCCACTCTCCATGATCTTGGCATATCTTGGCATCTTGGGGACCCGGGCTGCCCACTCGAGCCACGCATGGCGAATCAGCAAAGTTTCACAAAATCTTGACCGAATGATGAGAGATGATGAGAGATGATGAGAGGCTTTCATCGCCTGCAATCATGACAGTATCTGTCTTCGGCAGCATCCCCCAACAAAAAACTCCCGTGCATCTGCCGAGCCTGCGTCCTGTAGCCCTCCGCAATGGCCTCCTCACAGCACTGATCCACTCCACATCTGGCGAGTTTCAAAAGCCAAATGCACAAACACAGCATCCTCGGCTCTCTTTGTGTTGCATTTTTGAAGTGCCAGCCTTGAGCTCTTCGGTGGACTCGCGCACGATTGTGCTATATCCACCTACAGGGTAGGGGAATGGCACGAAGCACGAAGGCACAAGCCGAAACTATCTGCTCAAAGCCTCCTCCACCATCCAAACCTGCTTTGCCGCTGAGCAGCAACTTCGCCTGCCAACTTGGAGCACAACTTCTTGAACATAACCCTTTGAGTATCCTTTGAGTCCTACGAACCTCGACAGTCTCCAAACGTCCCAAGTAACGCTCCACCAACCCTCGGCCCTGCCTTCTGCTCAGCTGCTTGGAGGCGCGTTGCAGCCTCGCCGGCCTCGCTGGCCTTGCCCATTGCGCCAGCCTTCATTTGATTCTTCTGTCTGCTCGCAAGATTCGCAAGCTGCAAGGTGTTCGATGGATTTCATGCATGAGGCCATCCTCCAACGCTGCAGTTTCTTGGGTCTTCTCCCGCTCTTCCCAATGGATTCTTGGATTCTGTTTGGCCTCAGAACAAAAGCCAACTAAGCTACACGGGGCCTTCGCAGCATGTTCATCTCAGGCCGCAGCCAATACTAACAGGTGCTTCCTGTAGCAATGCCAGAATCAGGGGCGGCAGTGCGGTGGCAGATGGTGTAAGCATGTGTAGGCCTGGCTGGAAGAATTTGCTCCGCCTCGAGGCACGCAGCCTTCCAGAGCCGTTGGAGTCTTTTAGTGGGCTCTTTCAGTGGATCTTAAACTCCACGGGCCTCCGCCTGCCATATCCACTCCTCGACTTCTCGCATGCGAGTCGAGGATAGGACGGCCTACAGGGAGGCGTGGAGAGCTGAGACAAACCTGATTTTGTTCTGCTGCCGTTGTCTGCATTCCACTGCATAGCTGCCTCACGCCCCAAAGGACCTGTGATTGCCAGTATCGAAGCATCGTCCACTGCTGAGCTGTGACCTTCGGTTGGCAGAGAGCAGTGGTAGAAACCAGCTGCCACAGGAAGATTACGCCACTGAGGCCCCGACCAGGTGCAGGCTTCACGTCCCTGGTACAGCTCGTTTCGACGCCGCTATCAGCCGGATCTGCCAAGGGATCCCATGAATCCATGGCTGTGCGGTCACGGCTATGTCCGAACCATTCCGAAACCGATGTGAGCCTTGCGGGCTTTGAAGGTTTAGGAGGCTTAAGAGGCACATGAAGGAGAGTCGTCCAAGCCAAACAGCTCTCAAACACACGTGTGGCTCTCTCCATGTATCCGTGCAACCAAAGTGCTTATTCAGAGCCCCTGGCTAAGAACAATCACGCAGTCCTCATCTCTTGCTAAAAGTTGGCTGCTTGAAGTTGAGCCGAAGACAGGCATCAAAGCTAATCAGGCAAGCAACCCAGAGCTGCGCCGTTGCCCTACACAGGATAAGACTAGCTACTAGCACGAGATTTTGCACAAACTTTGCCAAAGCCTTAAAACCGTACGTTTCCGGGAGCCTGAGGGTTGTTGTAGCCCTTCTCCCGGCACATCTGGATGATCTCCCTGTAAAACCGGGTCTCCTTGCCATCAGCGGCTTCACGCCCATGAGGAAGTGGTGCTGCCCCCCGGCCTCTTCACCATCTGGGATCTCTTCCATCGACCCATCGAAAACAAAGAGGACCTGGTGAACCGACAGCCAAGCCAGAGCAAGGCGGAGAGAGGGAAGGGTGGAATGAGGCGGAGGGAGAGGGAGGAGGGCCTCAAATTGCTGGCTCGGAACATGCCATCTCAGGGCCATCTCTCATTCAAGAACAAAGAGGTGAGGCTGCGGCAGCGTGGGGCTGAGTGTGGACGCTCCTCTTGTTGGCCAGAATCTGGCAAGGCACAAGCAGTGGCCATAGGTGAAGGCTTTGGTGCGGACATGCACACACGCACCGGCACTCGCGCCTGCCCACTCACCCACCCACCCACCCACCCACCCACCCGAAGGACAGAACGATGAGGCTGAGGGTGGTGCTTGTGAACAAAACTGTGACACACGGGCGGAAGTACGTGACAGCGACTGTGAAACAACAGGTACAGTAGCCATTGCAGGAATCCAGGTCTGATGTCATTGGCAGGTACGTCACAAGGCGTTTCTGGTGATGTCCTGAAGACTTTGGAGGAGCTTCGCTGGATGGAGCCTCATATGCTTCCGCCATCCCCCTGCTGAAAAACATGTAAGAGGGAGTGAACAAGCAAGAAGGGCGCGACCCCTGTACCCATGAGCTACTTGTAGGGCAGTACACACACACACACCAACGCACACACACCAACGCACACACGCATTTAAGTACTCACGTACCAGTGCGCACCTCGGGCGGAAAGAGCTCGGAGTCTCTCTTCCAGAATTCCCAAAGTAGCCGCGCGTACCTGGACAGGGATTTCACGGATGCGCTTGTAGGCACAGAGGGTCCCCTTCTCCCCCCTTCTCACCTGTAATTCCGCTGCTGCACCATGGAGTCGTCCTTGACGTTCCCGTCCTCGGGCCCCATAAAAGTTGAAAAGCTGTGGGATGCTCCCGGAGCGGTCAAATCTTTTCCGTCTTTAAGGGGCGGGCCTGCCCGCTTTAAACTAGACGCCACACACCAACATCATTGCAAGAGGTGGCACCCTCCGTGTCAAATGTAGAAAGCACAGTGGTATACTACCGGTAGAGGCATGCAACATGCGTTTGTAGGACTGCACTGCAACTGTATTTTCAAGCCAGACATGCTGACAAATATGGTAAAATGCACTGCTTAACTGTGGCGGAAGGTTCGAGCTACAATAATGGTTTAAGAACTCCAAGATCCCACCACGTTCCGCTGGGAGCGCAACCATGATGACACTCAGCTGCTTCTGCTCGCGCTCCTAGATCTGCAGTAGTCCACACATGCTCGCAGCACACCGGTTCGTTGTTGAGCGCTAACACATGCTACGACATAGTACAAAGGGTTGCAAACGTTGTGCCAAGGCTCATCCATCCAAATCTGGCCTCGAGTGTCATGGCACAGGATGGAAGACCTGCCACGGGCTGCGGCGGCAGAGCTCTCAGCAGCGGGAGGCTACATCTCATTTTGGGCCATGTAGGGTCGATATGTGTCTCCAGGTTTATTCGCTTTGAGGCCCCAGCGAGATAATGTTCCCGCGGTGGTCTAGCTTCGCCGGCTTGATGACCTGACTTCCCAGAGCATGCAGCACGCCGTGTGCTTCTGCGCGGCAAGCTGTCTCGCACGTCGAATCTGAGGCGACTGCGGCGGAAATGTATTTGAGAGTACCTTCGTTCATGGCCGTGTCCTTGACGATTATCCTGCTGAATCTTGCCAAGCGGTGCTGAATGAAAGGCAAAAGCGCATGAAGATGCCATTGGACTATATATAGTCTATGCAGGCCTGTCAGCAAAATCTGCTGGCACCTGCAGGGCAGCAAGCCTCATCCAAAGTAAACAGAACTTCGGCCACGCCTGCTGCGACTTGTGCAGTGCCATGTAGAAGGTGCGGATGAGGCTGCTCTTTCCACTGGCAGAGAGCACAGCTACTAGCAGCAGAGACTCGCAAGGACACCTTCAACACCTGTGCTTGCCTTCCGCTGGGTCCGAAAATGAGGATGTCCACATGTCCTGGAAGAGTACCTGTAGGGGCTGCATGCAAAAACTTTTACTTTGGAAGTATCGGTAAGCTTCTGATGTTGCTTGCTCCTGGAGTCTGAGGCGATCACCTGCGTCCACGTCTGCTCCAGCCCCTGCTGGGTTAGTGCACACCTGGCGGCATAACCCTGGCGGGACCACTAGTTTGTTGAAACCCGCTTGCGGCTCACCTTGAATCTGCTCAGCAGCTTCCGCATCTCTTCCACCTATCATTCTAAGGATGCCAATGCCATCACGGAACAGAAAACCGCGTGAACGCGTCTGCACCTGGCTTTCCATTATCGCGGCCATTCCCAGAGCCTCTCATAAGTTTGCAGGGTCTTTCCGTTGCAAGCTCCCTCTCAAGTGTATGAGTCCAGCACAGGGTCGGCAGCCATGCCTGTCAGAGTCAGTTAAGCTGTTAAAGCCCAGATGTCCAAAACTGTCCAATAGTCCCGGCCAGCAGCGGCAGAGGGGCGCGAAGGTGGAACATCTGGATACCCACTTGGCGGATCCATTGCCTGAGAAAAGGTCGGAAATAGGGGCTGCCAGGGACTTGGGGCCTAAGCAAACTTCTGGCAGATGCAAAAAAACACAAACAATGTACAAGGCCGCCGATTTGCTGCCTCCTGCTCTTGAAGGCGTGGCAGGACCCTACCAAGTCTCCCAAGGCCCCTTACGCGTCGGGCTAGGTCGGTTGGGTCTTGCCTTCATATGCTGGAACTTTGGGTAGGCAGGTGCGTTGCCTTTGATCCTGTGGCATGATAGAGGCCTCACACATCGTTCGACTCCACTAGGCTGTGTTAGCCTTTCCTTTTCCAAAACGATCTCGACGCGATGCCTGGAGTCTGCATGAGTTGCGTGATGTTGCGTGGTGTCGCGAAAGCAAAAAGCTTGAGCCGCGACGAATGGCATGAAGTCAGGCACGGAGCACTTCGAGAAGCAAGAGGAATAGCGTCCTCTCTATGAATGCATATGTACTTATCCGGAATTCCGAATGTTCCGAGGATACGGTGAAACTGCAAAAAATTTGTGTAGATGCCTTGTGGCTATGTACATTCGCATCTCCAGGATCATGTTTCTCTGAACCTCCGTTTAATGGATGGGAATAGAAGCAACATGGCAGATCCAAGGAACGCAAAACTGCAGATTTCAGCAGTACGTGTGTTCTCTCAGGCAACGTATAAGGCCTGGATGGGGAGTCATAACCACTCTGTCATGAGAAGCTCAATGGTTGCAAGACTGCCGTCGAGTCAAAAACCTGCTCGGTCCATGTCCACATTCCGAAAGTCAAGGCTCAACTTAGGGACATCTTCAGATTTGTTGTAACTTAATATAACTTAATTGTAGCTGACGACAAGACGGAGCCCCAAAGCCTAATCCAGAACACCGAACATGCCCCGAACTTCGACCCAAAAAACCCTCCACCAAACCTGAGGCACCAATTGCCGACGCTAGGCCACAGACTAGGCACTTCCGATAACGAGGACAGCACCTTAGCAAAGCAAACAAGGCGCGATTGTGTTGCGACTTGCAAGACCTGCACGGCATGGCACCGTCCCCAAAGTGAGCACCGAAGGTGTCCTCCTTGGTGCTGAGCAATTCATGTTTCCCCCTTGCCAAGTCTTTTGCTCGCCGTACTTCACGAAACTTTCGAGGCTGGAACAACTTCTTCTTCTGTCAGACCACAGAGCTTGCAACCATTGATGGCCAGGATGACCTTGTGTCAAACAATGGAACACAAACGGAACACAAACATCCTTCTACCAATAGTTTGCAAAGAAGGATGCTGATTGTTTGCTCTCCGAAGCTGCCACCTCACCAGCAGCGAAGTCCTGTCCTGGGAAGTCCTGGCAGTGGACGTGAACCGACTGAGTCAACATGATTAACGTGAGCCAAGCCGCCCAACGCCCCTCCGGCCCCTCCCACCCGTGTTCTTAAACAGCAAGCTCAACTCAAGACAGGTAGCTCAAGACAGCATGCCATCCTCAAAAGCCGCGGTTCAACAATGACACCCCAAGTTTGTGTGGATACCTGCAATAATATTCCTCGAGCAAGCACAACACCCGACAAGACGCCCGACAGCCACTAGCAACATTGACCTTGTCATGTACAACTCGCGTACAGGCCACCCCACCACTGGTTTGGGGGCAAAGCTCAAGGCCAAAGGCCCAAGGCTGCGGGCAGCGCCCCTCGCAGGAGGGGCGCCTTTGGGAGATGTATCAAAGTTGATAAACACAAGCTGGGCGAATGGCCTGAGCTTGAAGCACGTGGGCCGGCTGTGAACTCAATTGTAACAACAAAGCTGCGCCGGCGTTTCCTCGACGTGGTCGACGAGGAACCCACGCTCGCTGGGTGTCAGGTCGATGCCGGCACCAGACCTTGGAGTCGGCACTCACACACCGCCGCCGAAACCAAAGGAGTACGCGTCGCTACACGTTGCACTTCAAAAAACTAAAGAAAAAAGGAGAGGAGGTTGCGGCTGTTCAACGACAAGGGCTTGATGTTTCCAATAATGCTGCTGCAAGTCACGACACATTGCTTGAAAACCAGGCCACATTACCAGTACAGTGTCTTCATTGCAGGGTGCTTTGACGTTTCAAGGTATCGTGGCCCGCCGATGGCGGCGGCCCCGCCGCAGCCACTGAGACCATCGCAACTTAACTTGTTGTTGGCAGCGGCGGTGGGGTCAAATTATTGAAACTGCCCCGCAGTGTGGCACGCTGACTGAAGCGAGGCCCGCTGCGTGGCCACAAGTGATAAAGTGGGGCCTAATGGCAGCAGGGCCTGCTCATGACAGTGACGCCCGTACGCGCGGAAAGGCCCACTCACGCCTACTCATCAACAACTGCCCATCCATTTCGTTTGCCGCTACGCGTCTCGACGTGGGTGTTGCCGCGGTGGAGCGATGCGTGAACGGGTGTTGTGTGGCACCAAGCCCTCAACCCTCCAGTTTCGAACCGCAGCGCCGAGGAACGATCACTCACATCAAGCTTACGCATTTCAAGCCGCTGGTTTTCTTTCCCGACTGAGGCTGCCTGGACTCACATTCCGCCACCCACTTGCCAGGACGTGGACTGCTTTTCCCCCTGTACAGTTGCAAAAAGTCCAGGTCCCGCACTCGGCAACCCGCAGCCGGACCTCCCGCCTGAGAAGAGACGTGCCCGGCAACACTTGGCAACACCTATGCCTGAGAGTTTCCTAGACTTTCTCAATTTCGAAACCCTAAGTTTCACCCCAAAACCGGCTCGGAAGCTGAGGTCCAGGCTCGGAGGCCACTGTCCTTGGAAACATGTCCCTAGAGAGCCTGTGGCCTCGGTCTCACATAGCTTGCCCCAAGTGCCAAGTTCCCGACGCGGGAAAATGATAGTTCAGAAGGTTCTGGAGCCTCAGCTTTGGCACCGCAGCAAAGACAGGAACACCGCAGCTGTCCCTCTGTTCTGGAACAATTCTTAGGCTCATGCTCTTCCCGAGCCTTTTCCTTTGTGTCTTGGTGGACGAAGCCTCGGAACTTTCTGTGGTGCCGACAACCGCAGCAACAAAAATTCCCTGTGACCAAGCCTCAAGAGGCACAGTTCTCAGAAGGAGCTGTCTGAGAAGTGTGCCAATCTGCTTCATCTGGACCTTGTCCAGGCCGACAAGCTCGGCTTGTATGCGGAAGTTCCGCGCAAATGTCCTGCGTTTCGAGGCACCCCAGCGCTGAAGTCGCCCTGCGTTGTGGGCTATCCGTGGCGCCTAAGGTCATCTCGGAAGGTCTTTGCCCGCGCCTTGGCAAGGCACAACTGCCAAAAACATCATCAGCGTCCGATGTTGGCTGGGAACAGGCGTTGCACATAAACTGCGATCTGCGCATCTGCTTTTACGATGGCTCGGCGATTGGCAGCGTCTCGTTGAAGTTCGAAGGCGGCACCACGTGGAAGGAAAAGCACCTCGAAGCAAAATCCTGTCACCCTAGATTCCCAAACAGACAGCATCTGTGGCTTTCGTGTACCTCCAATTCCCGTCACACAGCTCTATGTGAGGCACATCGTCCTTTACAGTGCTGGCACCTCAAATACAGCAACTGCATCACAAGGGTTTCGTGGACAGTCGAGGATGGCTGGAAAAGTCAGAAGACCCTGGGAACAGAACCTGTTCCGGGTGAAGCTTTGCCACCTCCCTTTCCATCCTTCCCTGCCGCTTTGGAATTGGGAATTTGGAGACGATCCCGACACCGAGAGAGCAGAACCGCAGAACACTTAGACTTTCGCTCTTCAATTGCCTTTGCCGCCATAGACCCCCACGGATCCCACAGTTGAGGTTCGGCTCGGCATGCTTCCACCTGTGGCAATTGAGGGACTTCGAGAGGAGCACGAGGCAAAATCTCCGGATTCCGATCGCCTGATGTGAAATCCCGTTGAGGATCCTGCCTTCAGTATGTCAGATAACTCAGAGACTGCCACGCGCTGGCTCAAGTGAAGCTTCAGGCTGCAGCACAGGACCCGAAGGAGGATGCCGTTCCTGTCGACTCTGCCCGATGCTCCCCGTTCTTCTTGCTTCTAGAACAGCTGACGAGCAGTGGCTCCTCTGTGCCAACTGCAACCTTCAGCGCAGCACTGTGCTAACTCGGGACACGGACTCACTGAAGGCTGAAGCTATCTGAAGCCATGTGAAGCCAGGTCACATCCGTCGACGCTCGGGAAAGTGTGCTTGGGCCGCTTGGGCCGCTTGGGCCGCCTCCGCTCGGCCTGGACCCTGTAGGCACTGTAGGCACTGTCCTGCGCACACCAGTGAATCGATTTGCTCGCGCATTTTGCTTAATTGCCAAAGCTCGACTCTGGTAGCTGCATAGGCAGCGACTGAAAGACTGAAGAACATTGCAACGATGTCCCCGTGCTGGGTGCAGCCGCACCACTCGCCCGCGAAGCAGCACTTCGAACTGCGTCCTCGCACCTGGCTCAGTGCAATGGCAGGATCTTCGACAAAACACATTACGTCTTCAATGCTCGCCGGCTCACTCGGCCCGCACTGGCTTCTCTCGTAGAGCCTACAAGTAAAGAAGGGTGTCCATGGCCCGCGGTGACTTGCGCAATTGAAACATCACGACACAGCTCGCATCTTACTTCAGCATTTGGCAGATTACCCAGTCCTCGGCATCTTGGCGAAAGCTTGGGAGAAGCTCCTCTGCTTCCGCGCTGAAGTTGATGGGGCTCTGAGAGCTTCGGATCTCCGCACGCAGCAGTGCCTGCTTTCGGTGCACATGCAGATGGTCTAAAGATATCTCACGCTCTCATGCGTGCCAAACGCTCTGAGTCTGAGCAGTACCAAGCTGCCTGCCTGCACCATGCTTGTCGCCTCAAGCCTCAGACATGTAGCAAACCGAAACAGGCGGTGCCGCTTCCCAAAGCGGGTCCGAGAGACGCTGATAAGGTCGAGGCCGCTTCGCTAAGGCAACCGTCGTCTCCCGAACGGCCTTGGCACAAGGCTGAGACGACTGAGTCCGACTGAGCCTCCAAAACTATTCATCCTTTTCTTCACCCTTGTATGTCACCCTTGTATGTCTCTAGAGGACCTGGCCTCTGCATACTCAGCACTTCTGAAGGTCACCAAGACGGAGTTGGCCGCCTTGATGACCTGAACATTGTAAGAGACATCTCCGTGGACTGCAGATCAGACGGACCCAGGCCTTCAGCTTGAAGTCGCTGCCCTCATGCATGCAGTACCTGTCGGAGCATGTTCGTGTTCCGGCCTTCCTTTTCCCCAGGGAGATGGACAAGTGGCAGTATGTGGCAGTTGTCTTTGAGAGCTGTCATAGACGTCATTGAGCTCTCACTTCTCAGAGCTCGTCACTGATGAATTCTACAGCTTTACGTCCGGGTCTGCCTCTTGCATAAGGCGGGAGCTGTGGCTGATTCCAGATCCAGCTATTTGCTGCCCACTTTGTTCCTTCACCCACAGGGCAACCGCAGTGCCAGCTGTACGTGTCGATGTCCCCACTCGAGTACAAGGAGTAAAAGAGTATTGCAACCGTGCCATTTCTCCCCGACATCTTTACGCCCCGGTGATCACACGCCGTCCACTCACCGAAGGGGGTCGGTCCGCCGTGTGCCCGCGGGAACCAGGTCTCGCCCCCGGTCGTAGCATCCCGCAAATACCACAGCAGCGTCGCGTGGCGCATGTTCCAGGTTTGGGAGACCGGGTGGACGAAGCGCTCTGCGTCGGGGAACTCGCGCGGATCCCAGTAGTCTCGGTGCGCATCGTACAGCTGCCCTTTCGTGTAACGTAAGACCTGCAAATCCCTCTCAAAGTAAGAGCCCGGTAGCCGAAGCACCTCGGCGGTGAAGTTCTTCAATTGCTTCAGCTTGGGATCCGAGCTGTAACTGAGCCAATGCTGCTGGCTGGTTCGAATCTCTGAAGCTTCGTCTTCTGTCAAAGAGCGCCGGAGCCGATGCTCTGACATGCGAACGACGTCCGACAGCAGCGAGGCCAGCGAAGTCGAGCCTTCGGAGCCCGCGGAGCGCGCGGAGCCCGCGGAGCCTTGGAAGGCGAGCTCGAACAACGCGGGCTTCAGCGCCACGGTCCTCAGAATCACATCTGACACGGAGTGCAGAAGCCGCTCATAGCCCAAACGGATGCCCGGCCATCGCCAGGCACCACCCTCAAACACCAGCAGCACGCCTCGATAGCCAGGTATCCTTGCCAAGGCCTCCTCAGGGGCCCAGCGTTCTCCAGCCTCGGTGAAGAAAGCCCAGCTTTGCTTCTTCCATCGAAGCGGCTTTCCAGAGCCAGCCGAGTGAGGCGTGAAGGCGAGGTGATTCTTGATCTGAAGCATCTCTTCCAGGAGCTCCGGCAGGCCTTCGGCAAACTGAAGCGGACGCGGGTCCCCGGCCAAACCATCCACGTAAACCGCACCGCTGTTTACGTCCGAGACACAGATGACGTGGTAGCCCTTGTCAACCCTCTCTTCCTGGAGCCACGGTGACAAGTCGCAAGCACTGTCGCCGCCAGCCAGCAACGGGACCCAGAAAATCCATGGGACGAAGATCCTGGGCAAGCCGAGCACCATGCCGATGCGAACAATTCGAAAATGAGACAAAGCACTGCCTGGCTTTTGCTCACTGTGCCCCTGTTCGGCTCCTGGGTTTTGGGGTTTTGGGGTTTTGGGGTTTTGGGCCTCTATAGGGTTTAGGGCTTAGGGTTTAGGGTTTCTGGAGTTTCATGAGTCACTGGCATCGTTCAGTCTTTCCAAGGCACGCGAGCGAAACCCGCTTGAGCCCAACAACAGCTCTCATCACTTGGTATTCAGCGTGTCTCAGTCAACGGCCCATATGAAGAGTTCCGGTGCGCACTGGTCCGTGAGAAAGGACGCCACGGCAACCGAAGCCTGGAAGAATGCCTGCAAACGCTGACACATTTTCACAGATGCTCTGCTCAGGCTCCGCTCAGGTTCCGCCAAATGATGGTACAAATGGGAACTCGGGAGGCGGCTCGTCGATCCAGGTCAGGAAACCCGAACCTGCGTCTGCAAAGTGCACTGACAACCACCCATGCTGCTCGGATCTCGGGCTCGAGCTCAAGCAGTGCACCATCACGCTCAGCTCGGGTTCTTCTTTCCTCGGACCTCAGAGCAACAAACGGAAAGGCACACAATGTGAGGAACCTCTGCATACAAGTGCTATCAAGTCTTAAAGAGGCCCTTGCTCAGCAAGGAAGCCCTCCGCAATGGCTGCATCTGCAGGAGTTAGGACGGCCTGCAAAGTAAAGCCGAATGACTAGCTGCCAGTACTCGCGCTGAGCGAGGCAGCGGCTTCGATGAGAAGCGCACGCACAGCATCCTCATCCACAGCCTCACAAAACTTCAACACAAGCTCACAGCATCCACAAGCTCACAGCATCTCACAGAAGCCATCACTGCCACTGTCATCGCGACACGGGGTGACAAGGCCAGGCCTGGATGGCTGCGAGGAGTTCTGCCGGAGCTTGCACAGCTCTCAGCCTTGCGCCAATTGCGCAGCGCGCGCACTTCTCCAAACTGAAAAGGGGGCCATCCCGAGTATACTCACATAATGACACGGCAGCCACTCACCCTGACAGCCTGCGCCGCTCCCGATCATCTGCTGCCCGCTTCTCAATCTCCACCCTGCGACAGAACGTGCGCAGAAAATCTCAGACACCCTGCACGGCGCAACAACTCAAGCAACTCTTGGAGGGACTGAAAGCCATGCATCACCCAAATCAATACTAATGACAGCAACTTGCTGATTCGTCTCAGCACATCCCTACATAAGAGTACCTCCACCGCCGGGGAAGCAATCACATGCTGCAGCCAGCTTAGGACATGAGCGTCCGCACTCCTCGACGGAGCTCATGATCGTCCTCGCGGCTTCTGCATGCAAGTGATCAGCCCTTGGCGGTGCGTCACCGGCTGTGGAATCGGCCCTCTAAACCACCGGTTCACCCCGAAGGTGGTTCAGAAGGGTGTCTCAGCAGGGCTTCAAGTGTCGGAGCGCCAGAAGGTCATCACATCACTCTGCTTGCTCGGGCCGCCAATCCAAGGTGAGATCTCAAGATGGCGCGAGGGCAAGACCCGAGGCTCAACCAAACCGCACGCTGTACACATGCAACAACAGCTCGGCTAGCAATTTCTTGATTCCGGTCTGAGCTCTATCCACACTCAAATGTCGGTAGAGGGAGCTCACGACCGTCCTCGCGGCTTCTTCATGCAAGTGATCAGCCCTTGGCGGTGCGTCACTGGCTGTGGAATCGGCCCTCTAAACCACCGGTTCACCCCGAAGGTGGTTCAGAAGGGTGTCTCAGCAGGGCTTCAAGTGTCGGAGCGCCAGAAGGTCATCACATCACTCTGCTTGCTCGGGCAACCAATCCAAGGTGAGATCTCAAGATGGCGCGAGGGCAAGACCCGAGGCTCAACCAAACCGCACGCTGTACACATGCAACAACAGCTCGGCTAGCAATTTCTTGATTCCGGTCTGAGCTCTATCCACACTCAAATGTCGGTAGAGGGAGCTCACGACCGTCCTCGCGGCTTCTTCATGCAAGTGATCAGCCCTTGGCGGTGCGTCACTGGCTGTGGAATCGGCCCTCTAAACCACCGGTTCACCCCGAAGGTGGTTCAGAAGGGTGTCTCAGCAGGGCTTCAAGTGTCGGAGCGCCAGAAGGTCATCACATCACTCTGCTTGCTCGGGCAACCAATCCAAGGATGGCCCCGAGGCTCAACCAAACCGCACGCTGTACACATGCAACAACAGCTCGGCTAGCAATTTCTTGATTCCGGTCTGAGCTCTATCCACACTCAAATGTCGTTAGAGGGAGCTCACGACCGTCCTCGCGGCTTCTTCATGCAAGTGATCAGCCCTTGGCGGTGCGTCACTGGCTGTGGAATCGGCCCTCTAAACCACCGGTTCACCCCGAAGGTGGTTCAGAAGGGTGTCTCAGCAGGGCTTCAAGTGTCGGAGCGCCAGAAGGTCATCACATCACTCTGCTTGCTCGGGCAACCAATCCAAGGTGAGATCTCAAGATGGCGCGAGGGCAAGACCCGAGGCTCAACCAAACCGCACGCTGTACACGTGCAACAACAGCTCGGCTAGCAATTTCTTGATTCCGGTCTGAGCTCTATCCACACTCAAATGTCGTTAGAGGGAGCTCACGACCGTCCTCGCGGCTTCTTCATGCAAGTGATCAGCCCTTGGCGGTGCGTCACTGGCTGTGGAATCGGCCCTCTAAACCACCGGTTCACCCCGAAGGTGGTTCAGAAGGGTGTCTCAGCAGGGCTTCAAGTGTCGGAGCGCCAGAAGGTCATCAAATCACTCTGCTTGCTCCGGCCGCCAATCCAAGGTGAGATCTCAAGATGGCGCGAGGGCAAGACCCGAGGCTCAACCAAACCGCACGCTGTACACATGCAACAGCAGCTCGCCTAGCAATTTCTTGATTCCGGTCTGAGCTCTATCCACACTCAAACGTCGGTAGAGGGAGCTCATGATCGTCCTTGCGGCTTCTTCATGCAAGTGATCAGCCCTTGGCGGTGCGTCACTGGCTGTGGAATCGGCCCTCTAAACCACCGGTTCACCCCGAAGGTGGTTCAGAAGGGTGTCTCAGCAGGGCTTCAAGTGTCGGAGCGCCAGAAGGTCATCACATCACTCTGCCTGCTCGGGCCGCCAATCCAAGGTGAGATCTCAAGATGGCGCGAGGGCAAGACCCGAGGCTCAACCAAACCGCACGCTGTACACATGCAACAGCAGCTCGGCTAGCAATTTCTTGATTCCGGTCTGAGCTCTATCCACACTCAAATGTCGGTAGAGGGAGCTCATAATCGTCCTCGCGGCTTCTTCATGCAAGTGATCAGCCCTTGGCGGTGCGTCACTGGCTGTGGAATCGGCCCTCTAAACCACCGGTTCACCCCGAAGGTGGCTCAGAAGGGTGTCTCAGCAGGGCTTCAAGTGTCGGAGCGCCAGAAGGTCATCACATCACTCTGCTTGCTTGGGCCGCCATTCCAAGGTGAGATCTCAAGACGGCGCCAGGGCAAGACCCGAGGCTCAACCAAACCACACGCTGTACACATGCAACAGCAGCTCGGCTAGCAATTTCTTGATTCCGGTCTGAGCTCTATCCACACACTCAAACGTCGGTAGAGGGAGCTCACGACCGTCCTCGCGGCTTCTTCATGCAAGTGATCAGCCCTTGGCGGTGCGTCACTGGCTGTGGAATCGGCCCTCTAAACCACCGGTTCACCCCGAAGGTGGTTCAGAAGGGTGTCTCAGCAGGGCTTCAAGTGTCGGAGCGCCAGAAGGTCATCACATCACTCTGCTTGCTCGGGCAACCAATCCAAGGTGAGATCTCAAGATGGCGCGAGGGCAAGACCCGAGGCTCAACCAAACCGCACGCTGTACACATGCAACAACAGCTCGGCTAGCAATTTCTTGATTCCGGTCTGAGCTCTATCCACACTCAAATGTCGTTAGAGGGAGCTCACGACCGTCCTCGCGGCTTCTTCATGCCAGTGATCAGCCCTTGGCGGTGCGTCACTGGCTGTGGAATCGGCCCTCTAAACCACCGGTTCACCCCGAAGGTGGTTCAGAAGGGTGTCTCAGCAGGGCTTCAAGTGTCGGAGCGCCAGAAGGTCATCACATCACTCTGCTTGCTCGGGCAACCAATCCAAGGTGAGATCTCAAGATGGCGCGAGGCAAGACCCGAGGCTCAACCAAACCGCACGCTGTACAGCAGCATGCAACAGCAGCTCGGCTAGCAATTTCTTGATTCCGGTCTGAGCTCTATCCACACTCAAACGTCGGTAGAGGGAGCTCATGATCGTCCTCGCGGCTTCTTCATGCAAGTGATCAGCCCTTGGCGGTGCGTCACTGGCTGTGGAATCGGCCCTCTAAACCACCGGTTCACCCCGAAGGTGGTTCAGAAGGGTGTCTCAGCAGGGCTTCAAGTGTCGGAGCGCCAGAAGGTCATCACATCACTCTGCCTGCTCGGGCCGCCAATCCAAGGTGAGATCTCAAGATGGCGCCAGGGCAAGACCCGAGGCTCAACCACACCGCACGCTGTACACATGCAACAGCAGCTCGGCTACCAATTTCTTGATTCCGGTCTGAGCTCTATCCACACTCAAACGTCGGTAGAGGGAGCTCATAATCGTCCTCGCGGCTTCTTCATGCAAGTCATCAGCCCTTGGCGGTGCGTCACTGGCTGTGGAATCGGCCCTCTAAACCACCGGTTCACCCCGAAGGTGGTTCAGAAGGGTGTCTCAGCAGGGCTTCAAGTGTCGGAGCGCCAGAAGGTCATCACATCTCTCTGCTTGCTCGGGCCGCCAATCAAAGGTGAGATCTCAAGATGGCGCGAGGCAAGACCCGAGGCTCAACCAAAACGCACGCTGTACAGCAGCATGCAACAGCAGCTCGGCTAGCAATTTCTTGATTCCGGTCTGAGCTCTATCCACACTCAAACGTCGGTAGAGGGAGCTCATGATCGTCCTCGCGGCTTCTTCATGCAAGTGATCAGCCCTTGGCGGTGCGTCACTGGCTGTGGAATCGGCCCTCTAAACCACCGGTTCACCCCGAAGGTGGTTCAGAAGGGTGTCTCAGCAGGGCTTCAAGTGTCGGAGCGCCAGAAGGTCATCACATCACTCTGCTTGCTCGGGCCGCCAATCCAAGGTGCGATCTCAAGATGGCGCGAGGGTAAGACCCGAGGCTCAACCAAACCGCACGCTGTACACATGCAACAGCAGCTCGGCTAGCAATTTCTTGATTCCGGTCTGAGCTCTATCCACACTCAAACGTCGGTAGAGGGAGCTCATAATCGTCCTCGCGGCTTCTTCATGCCAGTGATCAGCCCTTGGCGGTGCGTCACTGGCTGTGGAATCGGCCCTCTAAACCACCGGTTCACCCCGAAGGTGGTTCAGAAGGGTGTCTCAGCAGGGCTTCAAGTGTCGGAGCGCCAGAAGGTCATCACATCACTTTGCTTGCTCGGGCCACCAATGCAAGGTTAGAGCTCAAAATTCAAGATGCCAGGGGCTGCAAACGCAGGAGGAGAAGTGAAGGAGTATAGCAGGCTTGAACAAGGGAAGCCGGCCAGAAACCTCGGCAAAAAGCCGACAGGCAGGAAACAACAAACATCATCTCACCAAGGCCGGGAAGGTAGCTTGCGTTGCATGGCCGAGTCTGTTCTCGTGGCTGCACTCCCACTGCGCGCAAAGTCGACTTGGAAGACTTCCAAGAAATCCCGCCTTTGCTCCTGCCGCCGCTTCCTCTCCTGCAAGCCCAACTGCTTGCCGCTGTACGGCATACGTAGTATACGGTAATGTGGTTTGCGCCTGCTCCGGGTTCTTCAGGAAGTTCCTGGCCTAAGCCAAGCCCAGAAGTGTCAGCCAGGTTTGTGGCCCATGAAAATAAGATAAAACAAGTAACCTTGTGGATACCAGTGCAAACTGTAACTACACCTTCTGATGAGCACCCTTTGTCATGTTCAAGGGGCAAAACCAGGCAGTGACATGGTGCGTTTTCAAGATGTTACATTATAGTTGCATTGACAGGCTAAAATATTGTTTGTCGTCGTTTCCGCAATTCAGCTTAAGCTTTACAAGAAGTTCGTAGAAAATCCGCCGAGGCCTCGGGCCGAGGTGTATAGGTTGTCAGAACAGGCACCCCCCTCCAAATCCTCCCCACACCCAAAACCCCTTTTTTTGCCTCAAATGGGTACCCCCCCTGGGAAACCGGGGTCCGCAAGCGAACGGTTCGCCAGGACCAGAGGCAGTTGAAGCCCCTCCCAGCAGGGCCCCCCCTTCCCCCCCCCCCCCCTTCGCCCCCCCACCCCCCCTAATCCTTACCCCCTAAACCCCCCTCCTACGGCCCCTCTCCTCGCCCCCCTCCCCTTTTCGCCACCCAAAGCCACTACAGAACATTGGTGAGCGGGTTTTGGAGGCTCAACTGGTGTGAGCACGGCCGGGACGAGCCGAAGAGACAAAGCTAGAACCGAAACCCTAAACCTAAACCTGAAATCTTAGCTCCCCCCCCCCCCCCCCGCCTTCCCCTCTGCCCCCCTTCCCCCCCCCACCCCCCTACCCCCCCCTCAGGGGCCTGGCTCAACCCTACGATCAATCCAAGCCGAACCGTCTCTTGAACCCTAAACCCAAAAAAACCCTAAACCCCAAAGCGTGAACCTTGAGCCCTAAGCCCTCAATCCTAAACTAACCCTCAACCCTAAACCCCAAACCATAAACCATAAACCCGGAACCCTAAAACCTAAACCCAACCCTTATTGCTTGGGGTCCAGCGACTTGGGCGCTGCGGAATCACCATGCTCACGCGGATGCGCTGGGCCGGACCGGGCCGAGGCGGGTCGCGTAGCGTTAAAATTAAAGAGCTCACTGAACTCCTGCGGTGGGGTTTGCTGAAATCCGCCGAGGCCGGAGGCCTGAAACTTTTGGATCCAGATCTAGGCAACCTTCTAAGGTGTACCTACCCTTACCTCGCCCCCTCCCCCCCCCCCTCCCCGACCACCCGCCTACCCCCCGCCCCCCCCGCCCAACGGCGGTCTTTTCAGAGCCCAATTCCCAAAAACATCGGGCCTTACTGCAACCGTCTCAGACTGAACGCCAGCAGATACACCAGACATGCATCAGCAGAACCCTTCAATTTCTGAGTTGCGAGACCGGTTGGGGCAGCGTTAATGGAAAATGGTCTGGGTGCGGTCGAGATCAAGGAAGGCACAACCGAAGGGAGCACGCGGCAAAGAAATCCCTGGCGCCCAACAGGTGTATCTGGCACACGGGTACTCGCTAATTAACACCTGTAGCCAGAACTGCACACAATGACACAGGACGTTGCGCTTTCAAGCACCAGGCCAAAAAAAACATGACACGCAGCTGGCGATAAAGGACCGTAGAAGTTTTGTTGTCGCTCTGGACCATGGGCAATCAGGCAGCGTCACCGAGCTGAAGTAGGCCGAAGACTAGTTGCGGTTGAAATGTTGCTGCGCGCTATCAACTGACCTATGCAATTTGCTTCGGTTCGGAGTTTACTTCACTTGCAAAGCTTTCGCTGAGGCCCCCGTCTGGAACAAATAGGGTTCTAGCCGAGACAATTTATCAGCTTTAGCAGCAAGGGTTAACCCAAACAGGGTTTAGATGGTTTAGCTGTAGGGACTTCAACGATCCTAAATGAAGGGGGTCTGTTGACAGTGCTTAATCAGCACCCCTACCCCCTGCGGTGCCAGCCCAAAGCCAAAACCCAAAACCAAAAAAAAAACCTTGATGCTAAACCACTGCAGCGCCACGCGGCAAAACCCAAACCCTTGAACCCTTTAATCACAATCTTCAAGGCCTCAAGCCCTCAACTCGAACCATGCACTTTAAACTTCCAATTCCCGAACCAGCCCTGATATCACAATAACAAACTATGAAAATACAACTAAAAAGTGGGATTCTCTTCGGCATTTTACATGACAACGGAACTTCGGACTTTTCAGCAAGTGCTGTTCGTATTGAATTTGGACGGCTTCAGGTTGGGTATATTGTATATGGAAGTTGTGAGCTTTCAGGAATTGGCCATTTCTCTGACATCTTTGTCCAACGTCTGGTTTCAACCCACCCGCAGCCCACCCCAAGCCCACTCTCTGGCATGCTGGCAAAGCAAGACTTGATCCTGCATCTGGCAGAAGAACAAGAGAGGAGAAAGGTTGGCTATCACAGTTCTGCAACAGCAACGGTCTCTTTCTTTGCGACCTTGTAGGTGCAGAGATGGTGCCATCTGGCTTTGACCATACTCCACGTCCCGAAAGTACTGCACTTCCCTGAAGTGCGCGTCCATGTGAATACCACCCCCCTCCTGAGGCCTGCAGGCCGGTCAGCCGAGCGATATGGGCAGGCAGTATGCCAGCAAAGCTTGATTACTTGAAACTTTTAGAGATTACTCTGAGACTTCGTTTGTGTACCTAAATCGGGAGTTTTTTGAGTTCGGCGAACCTGACTTGGTTGGTTTGAGATAGAAACCCGCACTTTGTGGACCAAGAATATTCAAGTAAGAATGATCAGAGTCTAGGACATTGCAAACCAAGAAGATATGAAAGCTAGAACCTTCCAAGAAGTTGCACTATCAAAATATGTTTGGGCCACTCTCAACTCAAATTTCACTTCCATTCGCAACCTTCGACTACACCAGCTTAGCTTGTGCCTGTGGTTGGTAGCTGGTTTGTATGAAAGTTGGACCTCCCAACAGCTGTTGAGCACTTGAAACTGAATCTTCAGTCAAGGGGCCGATTCAGAATCTGAATCAGCCGATTCAGTTTTTTCAGTCGTTCCACCCCGAAGCGAAGCTACAGTTACATCTGTACATACACAAGTACATGCTACATCAGAAAACAGCTCTCACATTCCAAAAAGTATGGATACTTCTGACCAAGGCGCCGAGATGTAAGCTTCACCGTTCCGGATTGCCATCATCTCCTTCCCGATCCTTATCAGCACTTGGAACTGTATGGAACTGTCCAACCTGTTTCTTCCTTGCAGGTGCTGCCACTCTCTTGCAGCTGCGTGTCGCGGAGCGCTCCTTCTTGTGCCGTGCTCCGACTAGCGCCTGCTCCTGGCTCTGAAGCTCCAGCAGCCTTGCCTGTGCTTCTGGACAGCTACAAGTTACAAGTTGCAGCCCGTCGCAAGTCGTTCTCCCTTGAGACTGCCTCGGCCGCCTCGGCGGTGCTGCGGGCCTCCTCCAGCTCCCTGGCCTCCACACAGAGCCGAAGAGGCACTCAACTCAATTATATACTCTTCAGTTTTATCCTCCTCACACAACAAAAAGCGGAGGCAGCAAGGGCATCGAAGGGTTTTGTCTCAGACGGCCTCGCGAAGGTTGTCGAGTTTGGCCCGTGCTGCCCGGACTGGTGCCCCTTCCTAGAAAAGCAGTGTAGTGGCTCAGTGGGTCAGTGGCTTAGTGGGTCAGTGGCTCACAAGACTCTCAAGGCTCTCCCGCAGACTCCCGCACCTCTGCAAGGCCAATCTCCAGGCCAGCACTCAGGGCCTCAACGATTCTGCAAAAGGGCGGTAGCATGATCATCGGATCTCCCACTCAAAGCTACCAAAGGGGAGAAGCATCATCGTCATCGTCCTCGTAGTGTTGTAGGCAAGAACGTGCCTCATGGTCTTGGCAGTGCTGTAGGCAGGCTTCGTCGTAGGCGCTGTTTGTGCCTCCAATAAGATCGTCCATCCTTTCGCTCTTCTTCTGCGCGAATCAGAGGCTTGGCAGCATTACGCTTGGCCAAGCTGCGTTTTCGTCTGGAGAGGCCACCGACGTGGCATCATGCGTGCATCATCCAGCTTCGTCTTCCGGAGCGAAGCGCTCCATAGGTTTTGACTGTGCTTCCATGTTCTTCCTTCCTTCTACCACCCTTCCATCATCCTTCCACCCCTGCTTCCTTCCTCTCCCCAGACACCCAGACAAAACATCAATCATCTCCTCTGAAATGCTTGCAGAAGTACGCCAGTACGCAACAAGATTCCGGCTGACTCAATCGTGTCCCAGTCTTCCTCCGCCACAGCTGCCTGCATGTGGCGCAATCTGCAAGAGGGAAGGACAGAACGAATTGGGCGCGCAAAGGCTGAAAGGACACCGGTGGACTCTCAGTGCAGCCACCTCGATTGCTTCTGCTGCTGCTCGGCGCTGCGCTGCTTCCGCTTCAGCCCGCGCTTCCTTGCAGCACAGCACGCGTCGAATGCGGCGATATGTCTGTTCAGCTGCGATGCAGGTGGTGCTGGGGGTGCTGGGGGTGCTGGGGGTGCTGGGGGTGCTGGGGGTGCTGGGGGTGCTGGGGGTGCTGGGGGTGCTGGGGGTGCTGGCGCCGAGCCTCTTCCAACTCCAGTAGCAATGCTTTCGCTTGCTGCACCTCCTCATCCTGTCACGAGTTTGACCGCTTGACCGCCATCCTGCCAAACCCAGAAAGGTCGCCTCAGTGGAGAGTATGTCGGAGGTGGACAACGCCTCACCGAAACGTCACAAAGCACTTGTGGCTGCGCGAGCCCGACAAAATCCCTGGAACACCTCCTTCAGCATCGCAATGCTCCGGAGCTTTGCAGCCTCGTATCTAATTAAAGCAAGTAAGTCCCTCTTCAGCGATGCTTGCACAGGATGCCCAAGCCAACGTTGGGCGCTGAACCTCTGACAGGCGCTCGACGGCCTCCCTTCGCAGGCTCTCCTCGGCAAGTGCGAGCGTCGAATTTTCGAGCAGTACTTGAAGCCTTGAAGCAGGGGACTTGGAGTGACTTGGAGCAACGAAGAGATCGACTAATAAGGTGACGCTGGCATGTCCTGCTCGAGAAGGTCGGCCAAGACCTCTTCAGCTTCCTCACCGTGCGCAGTCAATTGTCAGATTCCAGGAGAGGTGACGCGTTGGCTCCTGGATCTGTTGCTCAGGAAGACTGACCTGCAGAGGCTCTTATAAATCCCAGCACGTGAGGTTTGAGGATCAAACATGAGGCTTGACAAACCTCACTTGATCTTACACATGCATTGTAAAAACACTACTGAAAGCGTGGGATCTTTCTGTAGTGTCTTCCTTGAGGCCGGGGCCGCTCGGGCGGCGTCGACGGCGGCCCGGAGCCGCCGGGTGTCCCTGGAGTTCTGTGCCAGGCACAGCCTGGCAGCAGCGAATGCGAGCTTTGCAGCCCGAGATCGTCAAGCAGGTAAAAACACCTCCTTCAGAGCCCCCCCGATCCAAACGTATGTGGATCCAGCTGCATAAGAGCTCGCTCAGAACAAGTTTCGACCACAATCCCGCCAGCATCACTCCAGTTGCGCCATCTCCCGTCTCTTGGCCAGAAACTCCAGCTCCACCAGCCTGTCCTCGCGAGGAAGCCAGCCCACGGCCGACGGAGCATCGGTCGCTCTTCCGGAGCATTCGCTGCTCTTCGTTGCAGAATTGCCATGGTGTGCTCATGTGTTTGCACACCTCCGCTGCTTGAAGGGCGTCGGGCCTGAGCATTGAGTGCATCACTACTACTTCTTGCGAATGGTTGCCCAAGGTCAGGGCGGCATCTTGTTCCTGGGGTGATTTCAGGGGTGCGTGTACGCGTGTTCGCGTGTTCTGCATGCCACAACTGGTGAGCCAATGCCAGCCGTGTCGGCCATGAGCGTGCCTTGCAGAGGTGATGGCCCTTCTCACCACAGCAGGGTCTTCTGTTTCGAAAGCTGCCTCCCGGAAGAGAAGAAGCTTTACAGTCAGTCCAGATCCGCTGGCAAGCAACAAAGTCAACGCACCTGCCACTAGCAACATAATGGTATATCCTGATGAGCGCGGTCCCCGTGAGTTATGAAAAACCCATCCGGAAATTCTTCAGCGGGATTATTTGATTTATATTGTCCCCCGGAATTGTGAAAAGAATTCAGGCGATGCGAAATTTCGGCGAGGCTTTTGAACAGAGTTGTTGTCTCGGAATCGCAACTGAACCGGAGCAAAGGTTGTTTCGGGCAAACGCTCCAGGAGCATGGTTGTCGGACGGGCAGCCCCTCCTAGCCAAACGGGGACTTCATGAGCCACAGAACTTCTGGATAGGCGCAACCCTAAACTTTCTCAAGCTTCCTGAGCCCGAACCCACAAACCCTAGAAGCCGGAGTGAGCACCTTCTGAAAGCCTGGTCAGTTCCGTTCCTTTTTGAAAGCCTCGCCAGACCCCAACCCGCCCCAAATTGCCCGCCCCCCCTTCCACGGAGATCATTGGGGGATCATTTGATGGAGGGCAGCGGGGGGGGGATTGCAGCAAAATAGCGTTTGAATTGTTGACAGTCACGGCCGCCGCTTTCAACATCACAGAGCAGTTTTGTGAGTACGGCTTTTATTTGCGTCAGGAAGTTTAGGTCGCAAGCACGAAGTGAGAAGAGCGCAAACTTCTCTAGATGTACCACCGGCAAAGCCCCGGCAGGATCCAAGCAGACCGCAGCAGGCCGATGGAAAATCCCACGTTGAGGGTTGCAGAGTTGCAGGAGGCAGAATGAAAGTGTACCAGACAAAAACATAGATCCCAGGGCCACCTGAAGCTGCTCCTCCGCAGCTCTGCGCTGCTCGGCCTCCGTCTCTCGTCTCTCGGAGTCTCTCGCTCTCCCTGTGCTACGGGGAACACTCCCAGGCTCTTCTCATTCGAGGGGTTGCCCTGCCCATGCGCCTCGAGCCTCCACCTCTGCAAGGTCTCATCTGCACCTGCCACAACTGGCAGTACAAGGCTTGTACTTGAAAAGCAAGAAGCACACCTTGAAGCGGCAGGCCCTGCTGGCTGCAGAGCATTATGGCTTCTTCCAACAAGACGAGATCCTGCTGTGGTGGCTCCGGAATGTTCAGGAGACAGCTGGCGACTACAGAAGACTTGAAGCCTGTTCTGCCAGGGCTTGTTCTCTCTTTGCGATGGCCTCATGAGACTCGAGGCCGCAACATGCTCCAAGATGTCGCAAGATGTCGCAAGCCATGACTGATTACACACCGGCTGCCTCTTTCTTGAGCCTCTCCTTCTCCAGCAGATCCTCCGACGCAAACCACCGAGACCGTCAAGAATTGCCAAGGTCCGTCAAACTCAGCCAGCTCACCGTAGCTAAGATACACAGTCATGCAGTTTGGGCAAGTACTTGCAGCACTTTTTTTCTCTCCTGCGATAGCAGATTGCATTAACGATGTTTCTGTTGGGCTGCAGGCGCTCTGCATTCCGGCCCAGAACTCAGAGGATCTCGAAGTGCAAAAGTCAATGTTCTCCACTCCGTCTGCGGAACGAGAAACATCCGAGAACGTGCCCAGGACCTTATTGCGGCTGCTGCGCAGCTGCTTGCGGGAGGCCAGATGATTCAGGTGATCAGGACTGGCAGCCTTTGCACGATGCCGGTTGGCCACGCTTGGCCTTCTGCTCCACTGCATGAAGAGAGCAACACTTCAAGGAGGCTTTGGAGCACGAGCACAGACTCAGTGCCGCAGGTCTATAGCGATCTGCTGCCGAAGAGGGTACCCTTGAAGGTCCGGCCTCAAGTCAAGTCAAGACTGCCACTAGCAAGACAAGCTTGAAGCGAGATGCAGACAGGCCACGAAACAGAGCCACAACCCGCACTCGCAGCTGACGCGTCATGAGTACCTTCGTGCTAATCTGGTCAGTGATACACATGCCATCCTCCCAGGCCAAACACTTGAAGAAATATGTAGATCTGCTTGATTGCCGCGTCACTAGAACGACAACCGCGACCACCAACATGAGCACGCCTGTTTGGATCGGACAACTTCATGATTGCTGCGCGTCAGAAGGGTCAGCACGTATCCCCCACCCGCATAATTTATGCCCTGGGTTGAGGTTTATGGTTGATATGTAGGGTTGCGGCTTTAACGGCGAACCGAGAACCAGCCCCCTGCCTCTCATCCACCGAGAGGCAACCTGTTCTCAAGTTCACTCAAGAACGTTAATTCGATCTTGTGTCAGAGTAGACTGAGTTCCAAGAAGAGTCATGCACCGAAAAGCTGAAACACAGATCGTGCCTCACCAGATTCGGCCCTGACAGTGTTGAGCACTATAGGTCCAGGCATCCGCTTGCACTCTAATTGCACTCTGCTTCTCTGCTTGCAATCTGCACATCTCCTGCTTGCGCGGCCTCACAGAAGAAGGGAGCTCCCCATGCCGGAGATGCATCCTGGGCGGTTAATTAGCGCTTTGATAGAATTGCTGTGCCACATTGCGCGGTGATTTGTATCCGGCGCGGCCTTTTTGGTCGAAATCTTGCGGTATCCGGAAATGATGTTCGAGGTGGGTTAGTGGCACGAGTTTTGGCTTTGTGCTGGAACGGCCTCGCTCCTGCGCCTATGAAGTGGTCCAGTCTTTTGACCAGTATGGCATATCGCTGCCAAGACTATGGGGGGATTTCGCCGGTCGCACCGGAGCAACAAGTCTCTCTCTGGATTCGACGCCACGCGCGACCCGCAAGGACTGGCATTACTCCGAGCTATCAGCTTGCCGCGACTTGCTGGTGGAAACTGTAATCATGAGTCCTTTCTTACCTCTATCGCAATTGGACGCTACCCCCGTTGTGGGCATCACCCCTTTGCTGACGGTACAAGCTCCCACCATGCACCACTGGGAATTTCTTCATGCGGAGAGTTCTTGCCCGTTGCAGAACGACCAAAGACAGAACTGGCTACAACGTCTAGGCTTGGAACAAGTGCCACCTCTTCAAGATTCGGTTCTTTTACACTGGATCTCCCAACTCTTGCTGAAGTCTAATGCCGTGATGCGTGCCCATGATACTGCTAGATCACGGAAGAAGGCCTTAGACCTCAAAGGGTACCCAACGCCAGTGTATTTAGCTAATGTAGCGAATGGTTGATCAGCAGTTGTTGCTGTCTATGTTGTTGGTCGAGCTCCAAGCCTCTCATTCGTGTAGTATATATACTGATCGAAGATGGTTGTTAGAGGTACCTAACTCGCTCTCGCATATACATTCACTTGCATTGATGGCTATTGCTCTTGCACACACAACATGCCTCAAATCGTTGTAGTTCGCGAAGCCCGTCTCCCCCATGAAGCGCTTCCAGCGAGCCTCTGGGAAGCGATAGAGGTCCGACAGGGATTCACTTAAAAATGAGACTTTCATATAATGTCAGAATGCCAATTGTTTGCGGAGCCAACTCCAAACTTCCGCGCCTCGAAGAACTCCTCGATCTGCCGGGGCAGCTCCTCAAAGAGCGATGCCAAGGCTTCGGAGCACTTTGCTTTTACAACCGTGTACCCTGTCCTGGGGCAGGCTCTCTGTCCAAATCTTTGGAATTCGTGGAAGCCGTCCGTATGCCATGACCTCCTTGGCGAGTCAAAGAGCATAAAGAGAAGCACATCGCCACTCAAACCCAGCGGGGGCCTCCTCGAAGGGCTTGAGGTGCTTTAGCACGAAGTGGTCATCGAATTGCGAGATGTGCTCCTGAAAGGATGAGGGGAGGGAAACTGATTCTGCATAAAACCGGATCTCCTCCCCGGCTTAAGGGCCCCCTCCTGCATGAACCTTCTCGTGGAGTGGTTGTGTGCCACAGCGAGGGCGGCGTCTGAGATGCGGCCGTGGGGAGAGATGAACGTGCCGATCCTACATGCGCGTCTCAGATTGGAGCACACGTTGAGTTCTGATTGCCTCTGGCTGAAGCAGTCCTTCGGATCTCGTCTCTAGGCCGCTCAAGCAAGTCTTCGAAGGCAACGAAGAGCCTTCAAACTCTAAGGCATCTCTGGAAGCATGCCCAAGAGCTTTGGGCACTTGGTGAGTGAGAAAGTATGAGGAAAGTAGGCTGAGAGCAGCACACCCTCTGGCTGCCCAAGCAGCAAGAGATCCATGACCTCCCATTCTTAAGGCACACTGCACACTCGCGGATTCAAGGTCCCAAAAGTGGCCACCAAAGAAGTCTCTGAGGCGAGGACCTCATGAACTTCCATGCCTCGTTGCTCGACTCGTGTCCAAAGATGCCCACTGCAAAATTTTCCAAGGAGATGGCTCCCCGAGGAACACGAGCATAGTCAGTCCAGGAGCTGTTGCAGAAGCGGCGGTATCTAGTCAGAAAGATTTTCCGCGGGTCACGGAATAGAACAACAAACTTGGCATCCTCCGGCAACTTCTCGTGGAGCTGATGTGTCTTGAACAGACGTGGCTTGAAGGGCTGTAACTCATCTAAGTTTTGCCCGCAGATCAGTGCCGCATGAAACCAAGGAACAACTTCGTTGATGTCATCAAAAGACATGTTCCCGTTCGATCGCAGCCCGTGCGCCACTTGGGTTAGCATTGTGATGCCACTGCCCATGACACCCGCAAGGAATACATCCGACGGCCAGGGCTCGAAAGGAATCCTTAGATGAGCCGGAAGCCCTGAAGGACTCTGACTCTAAAGCACTTCAGAAGGGCCACAAAGAACACTTCGGAAGGGCAAGAAAGAAAAGTAGCCGTAAGAATCTGCCTCAGAGAGAACCAACATATGTTGATGCTGACTTGAAGCGGAAGAGCACTAGACTCACATGCTGGACTCGTCGTTCTCATGTAGGCACGTCTGCAAGGTTCCTGTCTCGTGTGGCGGATGTGCTTCCTAGGCCGGCATCATCCTCACAAAGGATTTCTGATGTGCCTGTTATTTCCATGGCGGACTGGTTCTGCCACCCCCAGCAGCTGGACATGCCCTTCCTTTGGGTCACTGGGACCACTAGACTCTGAGCCCCCTGAGCTCTCTTGACTGCAAAGACGAAAGGGCCCATTTTTGCAGACAACCGAAGGTTCCTGGACCGGAGACTTCGCCGCTACAGACGCAACGAAGAAGTATTGGACCACTACCACGCCACGAGACAACAGCATGGTAGCATGCTCCGCAGATTTCTCGGGTGTGGCCCTTTGCTCGCCGAGTTGAGGCCTTTCACCCCTCGGTGGTTCTCAGGCTTCTGTGTCTGTGTGTGTGTGTGCGTGTGCGTGTGCGTGTGCATGTGTGCATGTGTGCATGTGTGCATGTGTGCATGTGTGCATGTGTGCATGTGTGCATGTGTGCATGTGTGCATGTGTGCATGTGTGCATGTGTGCATGTGTGCATGTGTGCATGTGTGCATGGGTGTGCATGTGTGCATGGGTGTGCATGTGTGCATGGGTGTGCATGTGTGCATGGGTGTGCATGTGTGCATGGGTGTGCATGTGTGCATGGGTGTGCATGTGTGCATGGGTGTGCGTGTGTGCGTGGGTGTGCGTGTGTGCGTGCGTGTGCGTGCGCGTGTGCGTGTGCGCGCGCGCGTGTGCGTGTGCGTGTGCGTGTGCGTGTGCGCGTGCGTGTGCGTGTGCGTGTGCGTGTGCGTGTGCGTGTGCGTGTGCGTGTGCGTGTGCGTGTGCGTGTGCGTGTGCGTGTGCGTGTGCGTGTGCGTGTGCGTGTGCGTGTGCGTGTGCGTGTGCGTGTGCGTGTGCGTGTGGGTGTGCGTGTGCGTGTGGGTGTGTGTGTGTGTGTGTGTGTGTGTGTGTGTGTGTGTGTGTGTGTGTGTGTGTGTGTGTGTGTGTGTGTGTGTGTGTGTGTGTGTGTGTGTGTGGCGTTGGGCGTGTGGGCGTGTGGGCGTGTGGGCGTGTGGGCGTGTGGGCGTGTGGGCGTGTGGGCGTGTGGGCGTGTGGGCGTGTGGGCGTGTGGGCGTGTGGCGTGTGCGCGTGTTGTGCGCGTGTGCGCGTGTGCGCGTGTGTGCGTGTGCGCGTGTGTGCGTGTGTGCGTGTGTGCGTGTGTGCGTGTGTGCGTGTGTGCGTGTGCGTGTGGGTGTGCGGGTGTGCGTGCGGGTGTGGGTGTGCGTGTGGGTGTGCGTGTGGGTGTGCGTGTGGGTGTGCGTGTGGGTGTGCGTGCGGGCGTGTGTGTGGGCGTGCGTGTGTGCATGTGTGCGTGTGCGCATGCGTGCATGTGTGCGTGGCTGCGTGTGTGCGTGTGTGCGTCTGTGCGTGTGTGCGTTTGTGCGTTTGTGTGCTTGTGCGTTTGTCCGTTTGTGCATTTGTGCGTTTGTGCGTTTGTGCGTTTGTGCATGTGTGCGTTTGTGCATGTGTGCGTGTGCGCGTGTGTGCGTGTGCGTGCGTGTGCGCGTGTGTGCGTGTGCGTGCGTGTGCGTGCGTGTGCGTGTGTGCGTGTGTGCGTGTGTGTGCGCGTGTGCGTGTGT
>CAJNDS010002418.1:182452-184952 GCA_905221605.1 Symbiodinium natans
GGAAGTTTTTGTTCTGGACCTCCCGCCAACTTCCATCCTGGAGACAGGAATGCGTCCGAGGGACAATCCAAATGAAAATCCAGCTTTCCATAATCCCACGATGACGTGGACGTAGGAGTTGCGATCGCGACCCCTACTTCTGCTTTGACAACCCAGTCGAACCAGAAAAAGCGTGCCCTTCGACAAGGCGTTATGCCTAGAGCATCCACTTGATAAGGCAGCAAGCCAATGGATTTAGTCATGCGTGCTCTGTATTCATCTGGCATCGAGGAAACACTGTCCAGCATGACATGAACCTTTGCCCAAGAGAAGTGTTTTGCAAGCAACTCACGGATCCTGTTGCAGGTTTCGTGAAACCTTGCATGTGCATCCTGAGCGTTCAGGCCTGAAATCCCTTGACAAGGGGGACCCCCCGCTAGCAGGATGAGCCCAGCCCTCGAAAACTTGCAGGCCCAACGACGCACTGTGTCATCTGTAACATCTTGCACTCCATCAACAAACTCAGTGGACCCAAATGCTGATTCCACCACGCGCCTGGCGGCAGCATCCGGTTCGATGGACACATAGCCAGCCACCTGGGCCCCCACCACATCCAGGGCTACACGGCACGCTGCAATGCCATCAAACACCGAAACAACCAGGACCTGCTCATCATCCGGAGTTCTATGAGTTACCCCTCTAACTGGCTTCAATGAGGCTGCTGCCCCAAACGGTGTCAAGCCGCTTGTGTACGACAAACCTCCACCCGATTCTGATGCATCACTGGCCGTGGCCATTGCATCATAGGGAGCTCGAAGGTTCATCATTGCCAAAGGGGTTAACGACATGCTGCAAAAGAGTTCCTGTTTGACTGCCTGTGGGATTTCCTTCCATTGGTGGAGGTGACCCTCAAAAGATGCAATGAACCTCCAAACCTCGTTAAGGCAGCTCATCAAGCATCTCCGGTAGCTGAAGATGTACACCAGGCCTCCCGCTACAGTTTGAATCCTTTTGAGGTCTGTTTGCCGGCATTGCAAAAGGTACCACGCGCCTCGGAGGTAACGAGCTATCTTATCCGGTTTAGGTGAAATCGTACCTTGCACCCCATCTACCAATGCTCCTTGCATCTCACCCCGCAGCCCGGATTTTACAGATTTCTTTTCGTTGATTGGAACTTTCAACTCCTCATACACTTGCCTAAGTTCGGACGCCAAGGGGCCCAGCTGTCCTTCAAGGAGAAGAGAGGCCTCCCGATTTGTTTTTGCAAGCACATCGAAGTTGTCTAAATAGACGCGATAAGCGGTCGCACTAGAGGGAAGCGGTTGATCACGACGGATTTCGGCATCTCGGTTTATGCCAAACCTATCAACTGCGCAATTGACGATCTCTCGGTGCAACGCTTGAGCGACTGCAACGGAATTTATGAAGCCCATTGGAAGCACACGGCTGCACAGCACGCAGGGCCCTGCTCCTGGTATAGCAAGGCTTGACGGAACCTCCCTCCCGAAGGCTAGGAGGGGACGCCACACTTCGGGCAAACCTACGATGTAAAACATGGCTTTTATGTCCTCCGAAGACAAGAGGACATTCTCTTCCGTGAACACTTCTAAGGGGAAGAGTTGGCTAAGCATGGGAAGGGTTCCCAAGTCTCCAGCAATGGATTCAAAGCATTGGTTGATGGGTCGAAGGTCCATTATGAGACGCAACACTGGAACCCCATCTGCCTCCTCCATTTTGGGAACGCCAAAAAGGCCGCCCAGGATGGGTTTGCCATCCACATGCAGAACCTCACTGACAGGAATTACATCACAAACTCCTCTCTCCACAAGGCCTGCGCAAACCTCTTCCCACTGATCCTCCTTAACCATGACCCTCGGGCATTTCATCCATGTTCGCGTGGCCTCTGGCTTGAGATATTTTTCAGGGTGCATCAGAAAATCTTTGACACCACCTGTTGAAACCTCAGCCCCATCAAGAATCCCCGCCACATCTTTGCTGGGCAAGCTGTGTTTCACGTTGGCCCACGCAAAATAAGACGCAGAATGAATCTCTTCACCATAGCCGTTCACGCTGCGACTTTTCCAATAGTCCTCAATCGGAACCTGATCAAAGTCTTGTTCACTCCAACGCCCCACCTGATGAAGGTTTGAGCTTAAGATTTGCAACAAAAACGACTGTCGCTCGCTTGGGGTTGACTTAGGCTCGTCAAGTCTTCCTACTGCAAGCCAGTTGAGGGCTTTCACAGCTGCCCGCAACCATTCGCAATGCTCTGAGAGGGCATCCCTCTCAGGCACAGGCAAAGGAAAGACCTCTGCCGAGCGTGAATGCTTGCCTGGGCCTAAACCCGTGTGCCCTGAATCTGTCAGGTTTAGTGAGTCAACCCAATCATTTAACAATCCCCCTAATTGGCTCACCGGACCGGCCAAATCGAAAGGCAACAAAGAGGAGGCCCCTTCCCGCCGAGCAGGAGGTTCCCTCACTTCTGCGCACAGAACACGAGACTCAACGCAGGAAGGACTTG